>JAVRKA010000444.1:0-113340 GCA_034508555.1 Venustoraphidia nigricollis | reverse complement strand
CGATAGGCATTTCAGATATAGGTGTCGATAGGCATTTCAGATATAGGTGTCGATAGGCATTTCAGATATAGGTGTCGATAGGCATTTCAGATATAGGTGTCGATAGGCATTTCAGATATAGGTGTCGATATGCATTCAGATATAGGTGTCGATAGGCAACTCAGATATAGGTGTCGATAGGCATTTCAGATATAGGTGTCGATAGGCATTTCAGATATAGGTGTCGATAGGCATTTCAGATATAGGTGCCGATAGGCATTTCAGATAATAGTTGCCGATTGCATTTTAAAATAGGTGCCGATAGGCAATTTCAGATATAGAAGCCGATAGGCATTTCAAATATAGGTGCCGATAGGCATTCCAGATATGGTTGCCGATAGGCATTTCAAATATAGGTGCTGATAGGCATTTCAGATGTAGTTTCCGATAGGCATTTCAAAAATAGGTGTCGATAGGCATTACAGATATAGGTGTCGATAGGCATTTCAGATATAGGTGTCGATAGGCATTTCAGATATAGGTGTCGATAGGCATTTCAGATATAGGTGTCGATAGGCATTTTAGATATAGGTGTCGATAGGCATTTCAGATATAGGTGTCGATAGGCATTTCAGATATAGTGTCGATAGGCATTTCAGATATAGGTGCCGATAGCATTTCAGATATAGTTGCCGATTGGCATTTTAAAATAGGTGCCGATAGGCATTTCAGATATAGAAGCCGATAGGCATTTCAAATATAGGTGCCGATAGGCATTCCAGATATGGTTGCCGATAGGCATTTCAAATATAGGTGCTGATAGGCATTTCAGATGTAGTTTCCGATAGGCATTTCCAAAAATAAGTGTCGATAGGCATTTCAGATATAGGTGTCGATAGGCATTTCAGATATAGGTGTCGATAGGCATTTCAGATATAGGTGTCGATAGGCATTTCAGATATAGGTGTCGATAGGCATTTCAGATATAGGTGTCTATAGGCATTTCAGATAAAGGTGTCGATAGGCATTTCAGATATAGGTGCCGATAGGCATTTCAGATATAGTTGCCGATTGGCATTTTAAAAATAGGTGCCGATAGGCATTTCAAGATATAAGCCGATAGGCATTTCAAATATAGGTGCCGATAGGCATTCCAGATATGGTTGCCGATAGGCATTTCAAATATAGGTGCTGATAGGCATTTCAGATGTAGTTTCCGATAGGCATTTCAAAAATAGGTGTCGATAGGCATTTTAGATATAGGTGTCGATAGGCATTTCAGATATAGGTGTCGATAGGCATTTCAGATATAGGTGTCGATAGGCATTTCATATATAGGTGTCGATAGGCATTTCAGATATAGGTGTCGATAGGCATTTCAGATATAGGTGTCGATAGGCCATTTCAGATATAAGTGTCGATAGGCATTTCAGATATAGGTGCCGATAGGCATTTCAGATATAGTTGCCGATTGGCATTTTAAAAATAGGTGCCGATAGGCATTTCAGATATAGAAGCCGATAGGCATTTCAAATATAGGTGCCGATAGGCATTCCAGATATTGTTGCCGATAGGCATTTCAAATATAGGTGCTGATAGGCATTTCAGATGTAGTTTCCGATAGGCATTTCAAAAATAGGTGTCGATAGGCATTTCAGATATAGGTGTCGATAGGCATTTCAGATATAGGTGTCGATAGGCATTTTAGATATAGGTGTCGATAGGCATTTCAGATATAGGTGTCGATAGGCATTTCAGATATAGGTGTCGATAGGCATTTCAGATATAGGTGTCGATAGGCATTTCAGATATAGGTGTCGATAGGCATTTCAGATATAGGTGTAGATAGGCATTTCAGATATAGGTGCCGATAGGCATTTCAGATATAGTAGCCGATTGGCATTTTAAAAATAGGTGCCGATAGGCATTTCAGATATAGAAGCCGATAGGCATTTCAAATATAGGTGCCGATAGGCATTCCAGATATGGTTGCCGATAGGCATTTCAAATATAGGTGCTGATAGGCATTTCAGATGTAGTTTCCGATAGGCATTTCAAAAATAGGTGTCGATTGGCATTTCGGATATAGATGTCGATAGGCATTTCAGATATAGGTGTCGATAGGCATTTCAGATATAGGTTTCGATAGGCATTTCAGATATAGGTGTCGATAGGCATTTCAGATATAGGTGTCGATAGGCATTTCAGATATAGTGTCGATATGCATTTCAGATATAGGTGTCGATAGGCATTTCAGATATAGGTGTCGATAGGCATTTCAGATATAGGTGCCGATAGGCATTTCAGATATAGTTGCCGATTGGCATTTTAAAAATAGGTGCCGATAGGCATTTCAGATATAGAAACCGATAGGCATTTCAAATATAGGTGCCGATAGGCATTCCAGATATGGTTGCCGATAGGCATTTCAAATATAGGTGCTGATAGGCATTTCAGATGTAGTTTCCGATAGGCATTTCAAAATAGGTGTCGATAGGCATTTCAGATATAGGTGTCGATAGGCATTTCAGATATAGGTGTCGATAGGCATTTCAGATATAGGTGTCGATAGGCATTTCAGATATAGGTGTCGATAGGCATTTCAGATATAGGTGTCGATAGGCATTTCAGATATAGGTGTCGATAGGCATTTCAGATATAGGTGTCGATAGGCATTTCAGATATAGGTGCCGATAGGCATTTCAGATATAGTTGCCGATTGGCATTTTAAAAATAGGTGCCGATAGACATTTCAGATATAGAAGCCGATAGGCATTTCAAATATAGGTGCCGATAGGCATTCCAGATATGGTTGCCGATAGGAATTTCAAATATAGGTGCTGATAGGCATTTCAGATGTAGTTTCCGATAGGCATTTCAAAATAGGTGTCGATAGGCATTTCAGATATAGGTGTCGATAGGCATTTCAGATATAGGTGTCGATAGGCATTTCAGATATAGGTGTCGATAGGCATTTCAGATATAGGTGTCGATAGGCATTTCAGATATAGGTGTCGATAGGCATTTCAGATATAGGTGTCGATAGGCATTTCAGATATAGGTGTCGATAGGCATTTCAGATATAGGTGTCGATAGGCATTTCAGATATAGGTGCCGATAGGCATTTCAGATATAGGTGTCGATAGGCATTTCAGATATAGGTGTCGATAGGCATTTCAGATATAGGTGTCGATAGGCATTTCAGATATAGGTGTCGATAGGCATTTCAGATAAAGGTGTCGATAGGCATTTCAGATATAGGTGCCGATAGGCATTCAGATATAGGTGTCGATAGGCATTTCAGATATAGGTGTCGATAGGCATTTCAGATATAGGTGTCGATAGGCATTTCAGATATAGGTGTCGATAGGCATTTCAGATATAGGTGCCGATAGGCATTTCAGATATAGTTGCCGAATGGCATTTTAAAAATAGGTGCCGATAGGCATTTCAGATATAGAAGCCGATAGGCATTTCAAATATAGGTGCCGATAGGCATTCCAGATATGGTTGCCGATAGGCATTTCAAATATAGGTGCTGATAGGCATTTCAGATGTAGTTTCCGATAGGCATTTCAAAAATATGTGTCGATAGGCATTTCAGATATAGGTGTCGATAGGCATTTCAGATATAGGTGTCGATAGGCATTTCATATATAGGTGTCGATAGGCATTTCAGATATAGGTGTCGATAGCATTTCAGATATAGGTGTCGATAGGCATTTCAGATATAGGTGTCGATAGGCATTTCAGATATAGGTGTCGATAGGCATTTCAGATATAGGTGCCGATAGGCATTTCAGATATAGGTGTCGATAGGCATTTCAGATATAGGTGTCGATAGGCATTTTAGATATAGGTGTCGATAGGCATTTCAGATATAGGTGTCGATAGGCATTTCAGATATAGGTGTCGATAGGCATTTCAGATATAGGTGCCGATAGGCATTTCAGATATAGTTGCCGATTGGCATTTTAAAAATAGGTGCCGATAGGCATTTCAGATATAGAAGCCGATAGGCATTTCAAATATAGGTGCCGATAGGCATTCCAGATATTGTTGCCGATAGGCATTTCAAATATAGGTGCTGATAGGCATTTCAGATGTAGTTTCCGATAGGCATTTCAAAAATAGGTGTCGATAGGCATTTCAGATATAGGTGTCGATAGGCATTTCAGATATAGGTGTCGATAGGCATTTCAGATATAGGTGTCGATAGGCATTTCAGATATAGGTAACGATAGGCATTTCAGATATAGGTGTCGATAGGCATTTCAGATATAGGTGTCGATAGGCATTTCAGATATAGGTGTCGATAGGCATTTCAGATATAGGTGCCGATAGGCATTTCAGATATAGTTCCCGATTGGCATTTTAAAAAATAGGTGCCGATAGGCATTTCAGATATAGAAGCCGATAGGCATTTCAAATATAGGTGCCGATAGGCATTTCAGATGTAGTTTCCGATAGGCATTTCAAAAATAGGTGTCGATAGGCATTTCAGATATAGGTGTCGATAGGCATTTCAGATATAGGTGTCGATAGGCATTTCAGATATAGGTGTCGATAGGCATTTCAGATATAGGTGTCGATAGGCATTTCAGATATAGGTGTCGATAGGCATTTCAGATATAGGTGCCGATAGGCATTTCAGATATAGTTGCCGATTGGCATTTTAAAAATAGGTGCCGATAGGCATTTCAGATATAGAAGCCGATAGGCATTTCAAATATAGGTGCCGATAGGCATTCCAGATATGGTTGCCGATAGGCATTTCAAATATAGGTGCTGATAGGCATTTCAGATGTAGTTTCTGATAGGCATTTCAAAAATAGGTGTCGATAGGCATTTCAGATATAGGTGTCGATAGGCATTTCAGATATAGGTGTCGATAGGCATTTCAGATATAAGTGCCGATAGGCATTTTAAAAATAGGTGCCGATAGGAATTTTAGATGTAGTTTCCGATAGGCATTTCAAAAAATAGGTGCCGATAGGCATTTCAGATTAGGTGCCGATAGGCATTTAAAAAATAGGTGCCGATAGGCATTTTAGATGTAGTTTCCGATAGGCATTTAAAAAATAGGTGCCGATAGGCATTATAGATCATAGGTGCCGATAGGCATTTCAGATATAGTTGCCGATTGGCATTTTAAAAATAGGTGCCGATAGGCATTTTAGATGTAGTTTCCGATAGGCATTTTAAAAATTGGTACCGATAGGCATTTTAAAAATTGGTACCGATAGGCATTTCAGATATAGGTGCCGATAGGCATATCAGATATAGTTGCCGATAGGCATTTAAAATATAGGTGCCGATAGGCATTTCAGATATAAATGCCGAAAGGCATTTTAGATATAGGTGCCGATAGGCATTTCTGATGTGGTTGCCGATAGCATTTCAAATATAGGTGCTGATAGGCATTTTAGATGTAGTTTTCGATAGGCATTTCAAAAATAGGTGCCGATAGGAATTTCAGATATGGGTGCTATAGGCTCTTCAGATATAGTTGCCGATTGGCATTTTAAAAAAGGTGCCGATAGGCATTTCAGATATAGAAGCCGAAAGGCATTTCAAATATAGGTGCCGATAGGCATTCCAGATATGGTTGCCGATAAGCATTTCAAATATAGGTGCTGATAGGCATTTCAGATGTAGTTACCGATAGGCATTTCAAAAATAGGTGCCGATAGGCATTTCAGATATAGGTGCCGATAGGCATTTCAGATATAGTTGCCGATTGGCATTTTAAAAATATGTGCCGATAGGCATTTCAGATGTAGTTTCCGATAGGCATTTCAAAAATAGGGCCGATAGGCATTTCAGATATAGGTGCCGATAGGCATTTCAGATATAGTTACCGATTGGCATTTTAAAAATAGGTGCCGATAGGCATTTCAGATATAGAAGCCGATAGGTATTTCTAATATAGGTGTCGATAGGCATTTCAGATATGGTTGCCGATAGGCATTTCAAATATAGGTGCTGATAGGCATTTCAGATGTAGTTTCCGATAGGCATTTCAAAATAGGTGCCGATAGGCATTTCAGATATAGGTGCCCATAGGCATTTCAGATATAGTTGCCGATTAACATTTTAAAAATTGGTGCCGATAGGCATTTAAGATATAGAAGCCGGTAGGCATTTCAAATATAGATGCCGATAGGCATTCCAGATATTGTTGCCGACAGGCATTTCAAATATAAGTGCTGATAGGCATTTCAGATGTAGTTTCCGATAGGCATTTCAAAAATAGGTACCGATAGGCATTTCAGATATAGGTGCCGATAGGCATTTCAGATATAGTTGCCAATTGGCATTTTAAAAATAGTTGTCATTAGGCATTTCAAATATAGAAGCCGATAGGCATTTCAAATATAGGTGCCGAAAGGCATTTCAGATATGGTTGCCGATAGGCATTTCAAATATAGGTGCTGATAGGCATTTCAGATGTAGTTTCCGATAGGCATTTCAAAAATTGGTGCCGATAGGCATTTCAGATATAGGTGCCGATAGGGATTTCAGATATAGTTGCCGATTGGCATTTTAAAATAGGTGCCGATAGGCATTTCAGATATAGAAGCCGATAGGTATTTCAAATATAGGTGTCGATAGGCATTTCAGATATGGTTGCCGATAGGCATTTCAAATATAGGTGCCGATAGGCATTTCAGTTATAGGTGCCGATAGGCATTTCAGATATAGTTGCCGATTGGCATTTTTAAAATAGGTGCCGATAGGCATTTTAGATGTAGTTTAAGATAGGCATTTCAAAAATAGGTGCCGATAGGCATTTCAGATATAGGTGCCGATAGGCATTTCAGATATAGGTGCCGATAGGCATTTCAGATATAGTTGCCAATTGGCATTTTAAAAATAGGTGTCATTAGGCATTTCAAATATAGAAGCCGATAGGCATTTCAAATATAGGTGCCGAAAGGCATTTCAGATATGGTTGCCGATAGGCATTTCAAATATAGGTGTTGATAGGCATTTCAGATGTAGTTTCCGATAGGCATTTCAAAAATTGGTGCCGATAGGCATTCAGATATAGGTGCCGATAGGGATTTCAGATATAGTTGCCGATTGGCATTTTAAAATAGGTGCCGATAGGCATTTCAGATATAGAAGCCGATAGGTATTTCAAATATAGGTGTCGATAGGCATTTCAGATATGGTTGCCGATAGGCATTTCAAATATAGGTGCCGATAGGCATTTCAGTTATAGGTGCCGATAGGCATTTCAGATATAGTTGCCGATTGGCATTTTAAAAATAGGTGCCGATAGGCATTTTAGATGTAGTTTAAGATAGGCATTTCAAAAATAGGTGCCGATAGGCAATTCAGATATAGGTGCCGATAGGCATATCAGATATAGTTGCCGATAGGCATTTAAAATATAGGTGCCGATAGGCATTTCAAATATAGGTGTCGATAGGCATTTCAAATATAAATGCCGAAAGGCATTTCAGATATAGGTGCCGATAGGCATTTCTGATGTGGTTGCCGATAGGCATTTTAAATATAGGTGCTGATAGGCATTTCAGATGTAGTTTTCGATAGGCATTTCAAAAATAGGTGCCGATAGGCATTTCAGATATAGGTGCCGATAGGCATTTCAGATATAGTTGCCGATTGGCATTTTAAAAATAGGTGCCGATAGGCATTTCAGATATAGAAGCCGATAGGCATTTCAAATATAGGTGCCGATAGGCATTCCAGATATGGTTGCCGATAGGCATTTCAAATATAGATGCTGATAGGCATTCCAGATATAGATTCCGATAGGCATTTCAAAAAATGGTGCCGATAGGCATTTCAGATATAGGTGCCGATAAGCATTTCAGATATAGTTGCCGATTGGCATTTTAAAAATAGGTGCCGATAGGCATTTCAGATATAGAAGCTGGTAGGTATTTCAAATATAGGTGTCGATAGGCATTTCAGATATGATTGCTGATAGGCATTTCAAATATAGGTGCTGATAGGCATTTCAGATATAGTTGCCGATTGGCATTTTAAAAATAGGTGCCGAAAGGCATTTTAGATGTAGTTTCCGATGGGCATTTCAAAAATAGGTACCGATAGGCATTTCAGATATAGGTGCCGATAGGTATTTTAAAAATAGGTGCCGATAGGCATTTTAGATGTAGTTTTCGATAGGTATTTCAAAAATAGGTGCCGATAGGCATTATAGATATAGGTGCCGATAGGCATTTCAGATATAGTTGCCGATTGGCATTTTAAAAAAAGGTGCTGATAAGCATTTTAGATGTAGTTTCCGATAGGCATTTCAAAAATAGGTACCGATAGGCATTTCAGATATAGGTGCCGATAGGCATATCAGATATAGTTGCCGATAGGCATTTAAAATATAGGTGCCGATAGGTATTTCAGATATAAATGCCGAAAGGCATTTTAGATATAGGTGCCGATAGGCATTTCTGATGTGGTAGCCGATAGGCATTTCAAATATAGGTGCTGATAGGCATTTCAGATGTAGTTTCCGATAGGCATTTCAAAAATAGGTACCGATAGGCATTTCAGATATAGGTGCCGATAGGCATTTCAGATATAGTTGCGAATTGGCATTTTAAAAATAGGTGTCGATAGGCATTTTAAATATAGAAGCCGATAGGCATTTCAAATATAGGTGCCGAAAGGCATTTCAGATATAATTTGCCGATAGGCATTTCAAATATAGGTGCTGATAGGCATTTCAGATGTAGTTTCCGATAGGCATTTCAAAAATTGATACCGATAGGCATTTCAGATATAGGTGCCGATAGGGATTTCAGATATAGTTGCCTATTGGCATTTTAAAAATAGGTGCCGATAGGCATTTCAGATATAGAAGCCGATAGGTATTTCAAAAATAGGTGTCGATAGGCATTTCAGATATGGTTGCCGATAGGCATTTCAAATATAGGTGCCGATAGGCATTTCAGTTATAGGTGCCGATAGGCATTTCAGATATAGTTGCCGATTGGCATTTTAAAAATAGGTGCCGAAAGGCATTTTAGATGTAGTTTAAGATAGGCATTTCAAAAATAGGTGCCGATAGGCATTTCAGATATAGGTGCCGATAGGCATATCAGATATAGTTGCCGATAGGCATTTAAAATATAGGTGCCGATAGGCATTTCAAATATAGGTGTCGATAGGCATTTCAAATATAAATGCCGAAAGGCATTTCAGATATAGGTGCCGATAGGCATTTCTGATGTGGTTGCCGATAGGCATTTTAAATATAGGTGCTGATAGGCATTTCAGATGTAGTTTCCGATAGGCATTTCAAAAAATGGTGCCGATAGGCATTTCAGATATAGGTGCTGATAGGCATTTCAGATTTAGTTGCCGATAGGCATTTTAAAAATAGGTGTCGATAGGCAATTCAGATATAGAAGCCGATAGGCATTTCAAATATAGGTGCTAAGAGGCATTTCAGATGTAGTTTCCGATAGGCATTTCAAAAATTGGTGCCCATAGGCATTTCAGATATAGGTGCCGATAGGCATTTCAGATATAGTTGCCGATTGGCATTTTAAAAATAGGTGCCGATAGGCTTTTCAAATATAGAAGCTGATAGGCATTTCAAATATATGTGCCGATAGGCATTTCAGATATGGTTGCCGATAGGCATTTCAAATATAGGTGCTGATAGGCATTTTAGATGTAGTTTCCGATAGGCATTTCAAAAATAGGTGCCGATAGGCATTTCAGATATAGGTGCCGATAGGCATTTCAGATATAGCTGCCGATTGGCATTTTAAAAATAGGTGCCGAAAGGCATTTTAGATGTAGTTTCCGATAGGCATTTCAAAAATAGGTGCCGATAGGCATTTCAGATATAGGTGCCGATAGGCATATCAGATAGAGTTGCCGATAGGCATTTAAAATATAGGTGCCGATAGGCATTACAAATATAGCTGTCGATAGGCATTTCAGATATAAATGCCGAAAGGCATTTCAGATATAGGTGCCGATAGGCATTTGTGATGTGGTTGCCGATAGGCATTTCAAATATAGGTGCTGATAAGCATTTCAGATGTAGTTTCCGATAGGCATTTCAAAAATAGGTGCCGATAGGCATATCAGATATAGGTGCCGATAGGCATTTTAGATATAGATGCCGATTGGCATTTTAAAAATAGGTGCCGATAGGCATTTCAGATATAGAAGCCGATAGGTATTTCAAATATAGGTGTCGATAGGCATTTCAGATGTGGTTGCCGATAGGCATCTCAAATATTGGTGCTAATAGGCATTTCAGCTTTAGTTTCCGATAGGCATTTTAAATATAGGTGCCGATAGGCATTTCAGATATAGGTGCCGATAGCCATTTCAGATACAGAAGCCGATAGGCATTTCAAATATAGGTGCCGATAGGCATTCCAGATATGGTTGCCGATAGGCATTTCAAATATATGATAGGCATTTATATGATAGGCATTTCAGATGTAGTTTCCGATAGGCATTTCAAAAATTGGTGCCGATAGGCATTTCAGATATAGGTGCCGATGGGCATTTCAGATATAGTTGCCGATTGGCATTTTAAAAATATGTGCCGATAGGCATTTCAGATATAGAAGCCGATAGGTATTTCAAATATAGGTGTCGATAGGCATTTCAGATATGGTTGCTGATAGGCATCTCAAGTATTGGTGCTAATAGGCATTTCAGCTTTAGTTTCCGATAGGCAATTTAAATATAGGTGCCGATAGGCATTTCAGATATAGGTGCCGATAGGCATTTCAGATATAGAAGCCGATAGGCATTTCAAATATAGGTGCCGATAGGCATTCCAGATATAGCTGTCGATAGGCATTTCAGATATAAATGCCGAAAGGCATTTCAGATATAGGTGCCGATAGGCATTTGTGATGTGGTTGCCGATAGGCATTTCAAATATAGGTGCTGATAAGCATTTCAGATGTAGTTTCCGATAGGCATTTCAAAAATAGGTGCCGATAGGCATATCAGATATAGGTGCCGATAGCCATTTTAGATATAGATGCCGATTGGCATTTTAAAAATAGGTGCCGATAGGCATTTCAGATATAGAAGCCGATAGGTATTTCAAATATAGGTGTCGATAGGCATTTCAGATGTGGTTGCCGATAGGCATCTCAAATATTGGTGCTAATAGGCATTTCAGCTTTAGTTTCCGATTGGCATTTTAAATATAGGTGCCGATAGGCATTTCAGATATAGGTGCCGATAGCCATTTCAGATACAGAAGCCGATAGGCATTTCAAATATAGGTGCCGATAGGCATTCCAGATATGGTTGCCGATAGGCATTTCAAATATATGATAGGCATTTATATGATAGGCATTTCAGATGTAGTTTCCGATAGGCATTTCAAAAATTGGTGCCGATAGGCATTTCAGATATAGGTGCCGATGGGCATTTCAGATATAGTTGCCGATTGGCATTTTAAAAATATGTGCCGATAGGCATTTCAGATATAGAAGCCGATAGGTATTTCAAATATAGGTGTCGATAGGCATTTCAGATATGGTTGCTGATAGGCATCTCAAGTATTGGTGCTAATAGGCATTTCAGCTTTAGTTTCCGATAGGCAATTTAAATATAGGTGCCGATAGGCATTTCAGATATAGGTGCCGATAGGCATTTCAGATATAGAAGCCGATAGGCATTTCAAATATAGGTGCCGATAGGCATTCCAGATATGGTTGCCGATAGGCATTTCAAATATAGGTGCTGATAGGCATTTCAGATGTAGTTTTCGATAGGCATTTCAAAAATAGGTGCCGATAGGCATTTCAGATATAGGTGCCGAAAGGCATTTCAGATATATTTGAAGATTGGCATTTTAAAAATAGGTGCCGATAGGCATTTTAGATATAGAAGCCGATAGGCATTTCAAATATAGGTGCCGATAGGCATTCCAGATATGGTTGCAGATAGGCATTTCAAATATAGGTGCTGATAGGCATTTCAGATGTAGTTTCCTGATAGGCATTTCAAAAATAGGTGCCGATAGGCATTTCAGATATAGGTGCCTATAGGCATTTCAGATATAGTTGCCGATTGGCATTTTAAAAGTAGGTGCCGATAGGCATTTCAGATATAGAAGCCGATAGGCATTTCAAATATAGGTGCCGATAAGCATTCCAGATATGGTTGCCGATAGGCATTTCAAATATAGGTGTTGATAGGTATTTCAGATGTAGTTTCCGATAGGCATTTCAAAAATTGGTGCCGATAGGCATTTCAGTTATAGGTGCCGATAGGCATTTCAGATATAGTTGCCGATTGGCATTTTAAAAATAGGTGCCTATAGGCATTTCAGATATAGAAGCCGATAGGTATTTCAAATATAGGTGTCGATAGGCATTTCAGATATGGTTGCCGATAGGCATTTCAAATATAGGTGCTGATAGGCATTTCAGATGTAGTTTCCGATAGGCATTTCAAAAATAGGTGCCGATAGGCATTTCAGATATAGGTGCCGATAGGCATTTCAGATATAGTTGCCGATTGGCATTTTAAAAATAGGTGCCGATAGGCATTTTAGATGTAGTTTCGGATAGGCATTTCAAAAATAGGTGCCGATAGGCATTTCAGATATAGGTGCCGATAGGCATATCAGATATAGTTGCCGATAGGCATTTAAAATATAGGTGCCGATAGGCATTTCAATTATAGGTGTCGATAGGCATTTCAGATATAAATGCCGAAAGGCATTTCAGATATAGGTGCCGATAGGCATTTCTGATGTGGTTGCCGATAGGCATTTCAAATATAGGTGCTGATAGGCATTTCAGATGTAGTTTCCGATAGGCATTTCAAAAATAGGTGCCGATAGGCATTTCAGATATAGGTGCCGATAGGCATTTCAGATATAGTTGCCGATTGGCATTTTAAAAATAGGTGCCGATAGGCATTTCAGATATAGAAGCCGATAGGCATTTCAAATATAGGTGCCGATAGGCATTCCAGATATGGTTGCCGATAGGCATTTCAAATATAGGTGCTGATAGGCATTTCAGATGTAGTTTCCGATAGGCATTTCAAAAATTGGTGCCGATAGGCATTTCAGATATAGGTGCCGATAAGCATTTAAGATATAGTTGCCGATTGGCATTTTAAAAATAGGTGCCGATAGGCATTTCAGATATAGAAGCCGATAGGTATTTCAAATATAGGTGTCGATAGGCATTTCAGATATGGTTGCCGATAGGCATTTCAAATATTGGTGCTGATAGGCATTTCAGATGTAGTTTCCGATAGGCATTTCAAAAATAGGTGCCGATAGGCATTTCAGATATAGGTGCCGATAGGCATTTCAGATATAGTTGCCGATTGGCATTTTTAAAATAGGTGCTGATAGGGATTTCAGATATAGAAGCCGATAGGCATTTCAAATATAGGTGCCGATAGGCATTCCAGATATGGTTGCCGATAGGCATTTCAAATATAGGTGCTGATAGGCATTTCAGTTGTAGTTTCTGATAGGCATTTCAAAAATTGGTGCCGATAGGCATTTCAGATATAGGTGCCGATAGGCATTTCAGATATAGTTGCCGATTGGCATTTTAAAAATAGGTGCCGATAGGCATTTCAGATATAGTTGCCGATTGGCATTTTAAAAATAGGTGCCGATAGGCATTTCAGATATAGAAGCCGATAGGCATATCAAATATAGGTGCCGATAGGCATTCCAGATATGGTTGCCGATAGGCATTTCAAATATAGGTGCTGATAGGCATTTTAGATGTAGTTTCCGATAGGCATTTCAAAAATTGGTGCCGATAGGCATTTCAGATATAGGTGCCGATAGGCATTTCAGATATAGTTGCCGATTGGCACTTTAAAAATAGGTGCCGATAGGCATTTCAGATATAGTTGCCGATTGGCATTTAAAAAAATAGGTGCCGATAGGCATTTCAGATATAGAAGCCGATAGGCATATCAAATATAGGTGCCGATAGGCATTCCAGATATGGTTGCCGATAGGCATTTCAAATATAGGTGCTGATAGGCATTTTAGATGTAGTTTCCGATAGGCATTTCAAAAACAGGTGCCGATAGGCATTTCAGATATAGGTGCCGATAGGCATTTCAGATATAGGTGCCGATAGGCATTTCAGATATAGTTGCCGATTGGCATTTTTAAAATAGGTGCCGATAGGCATTTTAGATGTAGTTTCCGATAGGCATTTCAAAAATAGGTGCCGATAGGCATTTCAGATATAGGTGCCGATAGGCATATCAGATATAGTTGCCGATAGGCATTTAAAATATAGGTGCCGATAGGCATTTCAAATATAGGTGTCGATAGGCATTTCAGATATAAATGCCGAATGGCATTTCAGATATAGGTGCCGATAGGCATTTCTGATGTTGTTGCCGATAGGCATTTCAAATATAGGTGCTGATAGGCATTTCAGATGTAGTTTCCGATAGGCATTTCAAAAATAGGTGCCGATAGGCATTTCAGATATAGGTGCCGATAGGCATTTCAGATATAGTTACGGATTGGCATTTTAAAAATAGGTGCCGATAGGCATTTCAGATATAGAAGCCAATAGGCATTTCAAATATAGGTGCCGATACGCATTCCAGATATGGTTGCCGATAGGCATTTCAAATATAGGTGCTGATAGGCGTTTCAGATGTAGTTTCCGATAGGCATTTCAAAAATTGGTGCCGATAGGCATTTCAGATATAGGTGCCGATAGGCATTTCAGATATAGTTGCCAATTGGCATTTTAAAAATAGGTGCCGATAGGCATTTCAGATATAGAAGCCGATAGGCATTTCAAATATAGGTGCCGATAGGCATTCCAGATATGGTTGCCGATAGGCATTTCAAATATAGGTGCTAATAGGCATTTCAGATGTAGTTTCCGATAGGCATTTCAAAAATAGGTGCCGATAGGCATTTCAGATATAGGTGCCGATAGGCATTTCAGATATAGTTGCCAATTGGCATTTTAAAAATAGGTGCCGATAGGCATTTCAGATATAGAAGCCGATAGGCATTTCAAATATAGGTGCCGATAGGCATTCCAGATATGGTTGCCGATAGGCATTTCAAATATAGGTGCTGATAGGCATTTTAGATATAGTTGCCGATTGGCATTTTAAAAACAGTTGCCGATAGGCATTTCAGATATAGAAGCCGATAGGTATTTCAAATATAGGTGTCGATTGGCATTTCAGATATGGTTGCTGATAGGCATTTCAAATATAGGAGCAGATAGGCATTTCAGATGTAGTTTCCGTAAGGAATTTCAAAAATAGGTGCCGATAGACATTTCAGATATAGGTGCCGATAGGCATTTCAGATATAGTTGCCGATTGGCATTTTAAAAATAGGTGCCGATAGGCATTTCAGTTATAGAAGCCGATAGGCATTTCAAATATAGGTGCCGATAGGCATTCCAGATATGGTTGCCGATAGGTATTTCAAATATAAGTGCTGATAGGCATTTCAGATGTAGTTTCCGATAGGCATTACAAAAATAGGTACCAATATGCATTTCAGATATAGGTGCCGATAGGCATTTCAGATATAGTTGCCGATGGCATTTTAAAAATAAGTGTCGATAGGCATTTCAGATATAGATGCCGATAGGCATTTCAAATATAGGTGCCGATAGGCATTCCAGATATGGTTGCCGATAGGCATTTCAAATATAGGTGCTGATAGGCATTCCAGATGTAGTTTCCGATAGGCATTTCAGATATAGGTGCCGATAGGCATATCAGATATATTTGCCGATAGGCATTTAAAATATAGGTATCGATAGGCATTTCAAATATAGGTGTCGATGGGCATTTCAGATATAAATGCCGAAAGGCATTTCAGATATAGGTGCCGATAGGCATTTCTGATGTGGTTGCCGATAGGCATTTCAAATATAGGTGCTGATAGGCATTTGTGATGTAGTTTCCGATAGGCATTTCAAAAATAGGTGCCGATAGGCATTTCAGATATAGGTGCCGATAGGCATTTCAGATATAGTTGCCGATTGGCATTTTAAAAATAGGTGCCGATAGGCATTTCAGATATAGAAGCCGATAGGCATTTCAAATATAGGTGCCGATAGGCATTCCAAATATGTTTGCCGATAGGCATTTCAAATATAGGTGCTGATAGGCATTTCAGATGTTGTTTCCGATAGGCATTTCAAAAATAGATGCCGATAGGCATTTCAGATATAGGTGCCGATAGGCATTTCAGATATAGTTGCCGATTGGCATTTTAAAAACAGGTGCCGATAGGCATTTCAGATATAGTTGCCAATTGGCATTTTAAAAATAGGTGTCGATAGGCATTTCAGATATAGAAGCCGATAGGCATTTCAAATATAGGTGTCGATAGGCATTTCAGATATGGTTGCCGATATGCACTTCAAATATAAGTGATGATAGGCATTTCAGATGTAGTTTCCGATAGGCATTTCAAAAATAGGTTCCGATAGGCATTTCAGATATAGGTGCCGATAGGCATTTCAGATATAGTTGCCGATTGGCATTTTAAAAATAGGTGCCGATAGGCATTTTAGATGTAGTTTCCGATAGGCATTTCAAAAATAGGTGCCGATAGGCATTTCAGATATAGGTGCCGATAGGCATTTCAGATATAGTTGCCGATTGGCATTTTAAAAATAGGTGCCGATAGGCATTTTAGATGTAGTTTCCGATAGGCATTTCAAAAATAGGTGCCGATAGGCATTTCAGATATAGGTGACGATAGGCATATCAGATATAGTTGCCGATAGGCATTTAAAATATAGGTGCCGATAGGCATTTCAAATATAGGTGTCGATAGGCATTTCAGATATAAATACCGAAAGGCATTTCAGATATAGGTGCCGATAGGCATTTCTGATGTGGTTGCCGATAGGCATTTCAAATATAGGTGCTGATAGGCATTTCAGATGTCGTTTTCGATAAGCATTTCAAAAATAGGTGCCGATAGGCATTTCAGATATAGGTGCCGATAGGCACTTCAGATATAGTTGCCGATTGGCATTTTAAAAATAGGTGCCGATAGGCATTTCAGATATAGAAGCCGATAGGTATTTCAAATATAGGTGTCGATAGGTATTTCAGATATGGTTGCCGATAGGCATTTCAAATATAGGTGCTGATAGGCATTTTAGATATAGTTGCCGATTGGCATTTTAAAAAACGTTGCCGATAGGCATTTCAGATATAGAAGCCGATAGGTATTTCAAATATAGGTGTCGATTTGCATTTCAGATATGGTTGCTGATAGGCATTTCAAATATAGGAGCAGATAGGCATTTCAGATGTAGTTTTCGTAAGGAATTTCAAAAAATAGGTGCCGATAGACATTTCAGATATAGGTGCCGATAGGCATTTCAGATATAGTTGCCGATTGGCATTTTAAAAATAGGTGCCGATAGGCATTTCAGTTATAAAAGCCGATAGGCATTTCAAATATAGGTGCCGATAGGCATTCCAGATATGGTTGCCGATAGGTATTTCAAATATAAGTACTGATAGGCATTTCAGATGTAGTTTCCGATAGGCTTTTCAAAAATAGGTACCAATAGGCATTTCAGATATAGGTGCCGATAGGCATTTCAGATATAGTTGCCAATAGGCATTTTAAAAATAGGTGTCGATAGGCAATTCAGATATAGAAGCCGATAGGCATTTCAAATATAGGTGCCGATAGGCATTCCAGATATGGTTGCCGATAGGCATTTCAAATATAGGTGCTGATAGGCATTTCAGATGTAGTTTCCGATAGGCATTTCAAAAATTGGTGCCGATAAGCATTTCAGATATAGGTGCCGATAGGCATTTCAGATATAGTTGCCGATTGGCATTTTAAAAATAGGTGCCGATAGCATTTCAGATATAGAAGCCGATAGGTATTTCAAATATAGATGTCGATAGGCATTTCAGATATGGTTGCCGATAGGCATTTCAAATATAGGTGCTGATAGGCATTTCAGATGTAGTTTCCGATAGGCATTTCAAAAATTGGTACCGATAGGCATTTCAGATATAGGTGCCGATAGGCATTTCAGATATAGTTGCCGATTGGCATTTTAAAAATAGGTGCCGATAGGCATTTCAGATATAGAAGCCGATAGGCATATCAAATATAGGTGCCGATAGGCATTCCAGATATGGTTGCCGATAGGCATTTCAAATATAGGTGCTGATAGGCATTTTAGATGTAGTTTCCGATAGGCATTTCAAAAATTGGTGCCGATAGGCATTTCAGATATAGGTGCCGATAGGCATTTCAGATATATTTGCCGATTGGCATTTTGAAAATAGGTGCCGATAGGCATTTCAGATATAGAAGCCGATAGGTATTTCAAATATAGGTGTCGATAGGCATTTCAGATATGGTTGCCGATAGGCATTTCAAATATAGGTGCTAATAGGCATTTCAGATGTAGTTTCCGATAGGCATTTCAAAAACAGGTGCCGATAGGCATTTCAGATATAGGTGCCGATAGGCATTTCAGATATAGGTGCCGATAGGCATTTCAGATATAGTTGCCGATTGGCATTTTAAAAATAGGTGCCGATAGGCATATTAGATGTAGTTTCCGATAGGCATTTCAAAAATAGGTGCTGATAGGCATTTCAGATATAGGTGCCGATAGGCATATCAGATATAGTTGCCGATAGGCATTTAAAATATAGGTGCCGATAGGCATTTCAAATATAGGTGTCGATAGGCATTTCAGATATCATTGCCGATATGCACTTCAAATATAGGTGCTGATAGGTATTTCAGATGTAGTTTCCGATAGGCATTTCAAAAATAGGTCCCGATAGGCATTTCAGATATAGGTGCCGATAGGCATTTTAGATATAGTTGCCGATTGGCATTTTAAAAATAGGTGCCGATAGGCATTTTAGATGTAGTTTCCGATAGGCATGTCAAAAATAGGTGCCGATAGGCATTTCAGATATAGATGCCGATAGGCATATCAGATATAGTTGCCGATAGGCATTTCAGATATAGTTAATGATTGGCATTTTAAAAATAGGTGCCGATAGGCATTTTAGATGTAGTTTCCGATAGGCATTTCAAAAATAGGTACCAATAGGCATTTCAGATATAAGTGCCGATAGGCATTTCAGATATAGTTGCCAATAGGCATTTTAAAAATAGGTGTCGATAGGCAATTCAGATATAGAAGCCGATAGGCATTTCAAATATAGGTGCCGATAGGCATTCCAAATATGGTTGCCGATAGGCATTTCAAATATAGGTGCTGATAGGCATTTCAGATGTAGTTTCCGATAGGCATTTCAAAAATTGGTGCCGATAAGCATTTCAGATATAGGTGCCGATAAGCATTTCAGATATAGTTGCCGATTGGCATTTTAAAAATAGGTGCCGATAGGCATTTCAGATATAGAAGCCGATAGGTATTTCAAATATAGGTGTCGATAGGCATTTCAGATATGGTTGCCGATAGGCATTTCAAATATATGTGCCGATAGCCATTTCAGATATAGGTGCCGATAGGCATTTCAGATATAGTTGCCGATTGGCATTTTAAAAATAGGTGCCGATAGGCATTTCAGATATAGAAGCCGATAGGCATTTCAAATATAGGTGCCGATAGGCATTCCAGATATGGTTGCCGATAGGCATGTCAAATATAGGTGCTGATAGGCATTTTAGATGTAGTTACCGATAGGCATTTCAAAAATTAATGCCGATAGGCATTTCAGATATAGGTGCCGATAGGCATTTCAGATATAGTTGTCGATTGGCATTTTAAAAATAGGTGCCGATAGGCTTTTCAGATATAGAAGCCGATAGGTATTTCAAATATAAGTGTCGATAGGCATTTCAGATATGGTTGCCGATAGGCATTTCAAATATTGGTGCTGATAGGCATTGCAGATGTAGTTTCCGATAGGCATTTCAAAAATATTTGCCGATAGGCATTTCAGATATAGGTGCCGATAGGCATTACAGATATAGTTGCCGATTGGCATTTTAAAAATAGGTGCCAATAGGCATTTCAGATATAGAAGCCGATAGGCATTTCAAAAATAGGTACCAATAGGCATTTCAGATATAGGTGCCGATAAGCATTTCAGATATAGTTGCCAATAGGCATTTTAAAAATAGGTGTCGATAGGCAATTCAGATATAGAAGCCGATAGGCATTTCAAATATAGGTGCCGATAGGCATTCCAGATATGGTTGCCGATAGGCATTTCAAAAACAGGTGCTGATAAGCATTTCAGATGTAGTTTCCGATAGGCATTTCAAAAATAGGTGCCGATAGGTATTTCAGATATAGGTGCCGATAGGCATATCAGATATAGTTGCCGATAGGCATTTAAAATATAGGTGCCGATAGGCATTTTAAATATAGGTGTCGATAGGCATTTCAGATATAAATGCCGAAAGGCATTTCAGATATAGGTGCCGATAGGCATTTCTGATGTGGTTGCCGATAGGCGTTTCAAATATAGGTGCTGATAGGCATTTCAGATGTAGTTTTCGATAGGCATTTCAAAAATAGGTGCCGATAAGCATTTCAGGTATAGGTGCCGATAGGCATTTCAGATATAGTTGCCGATTGGCATTTTAAAAATAGGTGCCGATAGGCATTTTAGATATAGAAGCCGATAGGCATTTCAAATATAGGTGCCGATGGGCATTCCAGATATGGTTGCCGATAGGCATTTCAAGTATAGGTGCTGATAGGCATTTCAGATGTAGTTTCCGATAGGCATTTCAAAAATTAATGCCGATAGGCATTTCAGATATAGGTGCCGATAGGCATTTCAGATATAGTTATCGATTGGCATTTTAAAAATAGGTGCCGATAGGCATTTCAGATATAGAAGCCGATAGGCATTTCAAATATAGGTGCCGATAGGCACTCCAGATATGGTTGCCGATAGGCATTTCAAATATAGGTGCTGATAGGCATTTCAAATATAGGTGCTGATAGGCATTTCAAATGTAGTTTCCGATAGGCATTTCAAAAATCGGTGCCGATAGGCATTTCAGATATAGGTGCCGATTGGCATTTCAGATATAGTTGCCGATTGGCATTTTAAAAATAGGTGCCGATAGGCATTTCAGATATAGAAGCCGATAGGCATTTCAAATATAGGTGCCGATAGGCATTCCAGATATGGTTGCCGATAGGCATTTCAAATATAGGTGCTGATAGGCATTTCAGATGTAGTTTCCGATAGGCATTTCAAAAATAGGTGCCGATAGGCATTTCAGATATAGGTGCCGATAGGCATTTCAGATATAGAAGCCGATAGGCATTTCAAATATAGGTTCCGATAAGCATTCCAGATATGGTTGCCGATAGGCATTTCAAATATAGGTGCTGATAGGCATTTTAGATGTAGTTGCCGATAGGCATTTTAAAAATTGGTGCCGATAGGCATTCCAGATATAGGTGCCGATAGGCATTTCAGATATAGTTGCCGATTGGCATTCTAAAAATAGGTGCCGATAGGCATTTCAGATATAAAAGCCGATAGGTATTTCAAATATAGGTGTCGATAGGCATTTCAGATATGGTTGCCGATAGGCATTTCAAATATAAGTGCTGATAGGCATTTCAGACGTAGTTTCCGATAGGCATTTCAAAAATAGGTGCCGATAGGCATTTTAGATATAGGTGCTGATAGGCATTTCAGATATAGTTGGCGATTGGCATTTTAAAAAATAGATGTCGATAGGCATTTCAGATATAGAAGCCGATAGGCATTTCAAATATAGGTGCCGATAGGCATTCCAGATATGGTTGCCGATAGGCATTTCAAATATAGGTGCTGATAGGCATCCCAGATGTAGTTTCCGATAGGCATTTCAAAAATTGGTGCAGATAGGCATTTCAAATATAGGTGCTGATAGGCATTTCAGATGTAGTTTCCGATAGGCATTTAAAAAATAGGTGCCGATAGGCATTTCAGATAAAGGTGCCGATAGGCATTTCAGATGTAGTTGCCAATTGGCATTTTAAAAATAGCTGCCGATAGGCATTTCAAATATAGGTGCTGATAGGCATTTCAGATGTAGCTTCCGATAGGCATTTCAAAAATAGGTGCCGATAGGTATTTCAGATATAAGGTGCCGATAGGCATATCAGATATAGTTGCCGATAGGCATTTAAAATATAGGTGCCAATAGGCATTTCAAATATAGGTGTCGATAGGCATTTCAGATATAAATGCCGAAAGGCATTTCAGATATAGGTGCCGATAGGCATTCCTGATGTGGTTGCCGATAGGCGTTTCAAATATAGGTCCTGATAGGCATTTCAGATGTAGTTTTCGATATGCATTTCAAAAATAGGTGCGGATAAGCATTTCAGGTATAGGTGCCGATAGGCATTTCAGATATAGTTGCCGATTGGCATTTTAAAAATAGGTGCCGATAGGCATTTCAGATATAGAAGTCGATAGGCATTTCAAATATAGGTGCTGATAGGCATTCCAGATATGGTTGCCGATAGGCATTTCAAGTATAGGTGCTGATAGGCATTTCAGATGTAGTTTCCGATTGGCATTTCAAAAATAGGTGCCGATAGGCATTTTAGATATAGGTGCCGATAGGCATTTCAGATATATTTGCCGATTGGCATTTTAAAAATAGGTGCCGATAGGCATTTCAGATATAGAAGCCGATAGGCATTTCAAATATAGGTGCCGATAGGCATTCCAGATATGGTTGCGATAGGCATTTCAAATATAGGTGCTGATAGGCATTTCAGATGTAGTTTCCGATAGGCATTTCAAAAATTAATGCCGATAGGCATTTCAGATATAGGTGCCGATAGGCATTTCAGATATAGTTGTAGATTGGCATTTTACAAATAGGTGCCGATAGGCTTTTCAGATATAGAAGCCGATAGGTATTTCAAATATAGGTGTCGATAGGCATTTCAGATATGGTTGCCGATAGGCATTTCAAACATTGGTGCTGATGAGCATTGCAGATGTAGTTTCCGATAGGCATTTCAAAAATAGGTGCCGATAGGCATTTCAGATATAGGTGCCGATAGGCATTACAGATATAGTTGCCGATTGGCATTTTAAAAATAGGTGCCGATAGGCATTTCAGATATAGAAGCCGATAGGCATTTCAAATATAGGTGCCGATAGACATTCCAGATATGGTTGCCGATAGGCATTTCAAATATAGGTGCTGATAGGCATTTCAAATGTAGTTTCCGATAGGCATTTCAAAAATAGGAGCCGATAGGCATTTCAGATATAGGTGCCGATTGGCATTTCAGATATAGTTGCCGATTGGCATTTTAAAAATAGGTGCCGATAGGCATTTCAGATATAGAAGCCGATAGGCATTTCAAATATAGGTGCCGATAGGCATTCCAGATATGGTTGCCGATAGGCATTTCTAATATAGGTGCTGATAGGCATTTCAGATGTAGTTTCCGATAATCATTTCAAAAATAGGTGCCGATAGGCATTTCAGATATAGGTGCCGATAGGCATTTTAGATATAGAAGCCGATAGGCATTTCAAATATAGGTGCCGATAAGCATTCCAGATATGGTTGCCGATAGGCATTTCAAATATAGGTGCTGATAGGCATTTCAGATGAAGTTGCCGATAGGCATTTCAAAAATTGGTGCCGATAGGCATTCCAGATATAGGTGCCGATAGGCATTTCAGATATAGTTGCCGATTGGCATTCTAAATATAGGTGCCGATAGGCATTTCAGATATAAAAGCCGGTAGGTATTTCAAATATAGGTGTCGATAGGCATTTTAGATATTGTTGCCGATAGGCATTTCAAATACAGGTGCTGATAGGCATTTCAGATGTAGTTTAAGATAGGCATTAAAAAATAGGTGCCGATAGGCATTTCAGATATAGGTGCCGATAGGCATATCAGATATAGTTGCCGATAGGCAGTTAAAATATAGGTGCCGATAGGCATTTCAAATATAGGTGTCGATAGGCATTTCTGATGTGGTTGCCGATAGGCATTTTAAATGTAGGTGCTGATAGGCATTTCAGATGTAGTCTTCGATAGGCATTTCAAAAATAGGCGCCGATAGGCATTTCAGATATAGGTGCCGATAGGCATTTCAGATATAGTTGCCGATTAGCATTTTAAAAATAGGTGCCGATAGGCATTTCATATATGGTTGCCGATAGGCATTTCAAATATAGGTGCCGATAGGCATTCCAGATATGGTTGCCGATAGGCATTTCAAATATAGGTGCTGATAGGCATTTCAG
This sequence comes from Venustoraphidia nigricollis, assembly GCA_034508555.1. NCBI lineage: Eukaryota > Metazoa > Arthropoda > Insecta > Raphidioptera > Raphidiidae > Venustoraphidia > Venustoraphidia nigricollis. The sequence continues at coordinate 89,117 of JAVRKA010000444.1, read as the reverse complement.
ATGTAGTTTCCGATAGGCATTTAAAAAATAGGGGCCGATAGGCATTTCAGATATAGGTGCCGATAGACATTTCAGATATAGAGTCCGATTGGCATTTTAAAAATAGGTGCCGATAGGCATTTCAGATATAGAAGTCGATAGGCATTTCAAATATAGGTGACGATAGGCATTCCAGATATGGTTGCCGATAGACATTTCAAATATAGGTGCTAATAGGCATTTCAGATGTAGTTTCCGATAGGAATTTCCAAAATTGGTGCCGATAGGCAATTCAGATATAAGTGCCGATAGGCATTTCAGATATAGTTGCCGATTGGCATTTTAAAAATAGGTGCCGATAGGCTTTTCAGATTTAGAAGCCGATAGGTATTTCAAATATAGGTGTCGATAGGCATTTCAGATATGGTTGCCGATAGGCATTTCAAATATTGGTGCTGATAGGCATTGCAGATGTAGTTTCCGATAGGCGTTTCAAAAATAGGTACCGATAGGCATTTCAGATATAGGTGCCGATAGGCATTACAGATATAGTTGCCGATTAGCATTTTAAAAATAGGTGCCGATAGGCATTTCAGATATAGAAGCCGATAGGCATTTCAAATGTAGGTGCCGATAGGCATTCCAGATATGGTTGCCGATAGGCATTTCAAAAATAGGTGCTGATAGGCATTTCAGATGTAGCTTCCGATAGGCATTTCAAAAATAGGTGCCGATAGGCATTTCAGATATAGGTGCCGATAGGCATTTCAGATATAGTTGCCGATTGGCATTTTAAAAATAGGTGCCGATAGGCATTTCAGATATAGAAGCCGATAGGCATTTCAAATATAGGTGCCGATAGGCATTCCAGATATAGTTGCCGATAGGCATTTCAAATATAGGTGCTGATAGGCATTTCAGATGTAGTGTCCGATAGGAATTTCAAAAATAGGTGCCGATAGGCATTTCAGATATAGGTGCCGATAGGCATTTCAGATATAGTGGCCGATTGGCATTTTAAAAATAGGTGCCGATAGGCATTTCAGATATAGAAGCCGATAGGCATTTCAATTATAGGTGCCGATAAGCATTCCAGATATGGTTGCCGATAGGCATTTCAAAAATAGGTGCTGATAGGCATTTCAGATGTAGTTTCCGATAGGCATTTCAAAAATATGTGCCGATAGGCATTTCAGATTTAGGTGCCGATAGGCATTTCAGATATAGTTGCCGATTGGCATTTTAAAAATAGGTGCCGGTAGGCATTTCAGATATAGAAGTCGATAGGTATTTCAAATATAGGTGTCGATAGGCATTTCAGATATGGTTGCCGATAGGCATTTCAAAAATAGGTGCTGATAGGCATTTCAGATGTAGTTTCCGATAGGCATTTCAAAAATATGTGCCGATAGGCATTTCAGATTTAGGTGCCGATAGGCATTTCAGATATAGTTGCCGATTGGCATTTTAAAAATAGGTGCCGATAGGCATTTTAGATGTAGTTTCCAGAAGGCATTTCAAAAATAGGTGCTTATAGGCATTTCAGATATAGGTGCCGATAGGCATATCAGATATAGTTGCCGATAGGCATTTAAAATATAGGTGCCGATAGGCATTTCAAATATAGGTGTCGATAGGCATTTCAGATAAATTTGCCGAAAGGCATTTCAGATATAGGTGCCGATAGGCATTTCTGACGTGGTTGCCGATAGGCATTTCAAATATAGGTGCTGATAAACATTTCAGATGTAGTTTCCGATAGGCATTTCAAAAATACGTGCCGATAGGCATTTCAGATATAGGTGCCGATTGGCATTTCAGATATAGTTGCCGATTGGCATTTTAAAAATAGGTTCCGATAGGCATTTCAGATATAAATGCCGATAGGCATTTTAAATAATGGTGCCGATAGGCATTCCAGATATGGTTGCCGATAGGCATTTCAAATATAGGTGCTGATAGGCATTTCAGATGTTGTTTCCAATAGGCATTTCAAAAATTGGTGCCGATAGGCATTTCAGATTTAGGTGCCGATAAGCATTCCAGATATAGTTTCCGATTGGCATTTTAAAAATAGGTGCCAAAAGGCACTTCAGATATAGAAGCCGATAGGCATTTCAAATAGAGGTGCCGATAAGCATTCCAGATATGTTTGCCGATAGGCATTTCAAATATAGGTACTGATAGGCATTTCAGATGTAGTTTCCGATAGGCATTTCAAAAATTGGTGCCGATAGGCATTTCAGATATAGAAGCCGATAGGCATTTCAGATAAAGTTGCCGATTGGCATTTTAAAAATAGATGCCAATAGGCATTTCAGATATAGAAGCCGATAGGTATTTCAAATATAGGTGTCGATAGGCATTTCAGATATGGTTGCCGATAGGCATTTCAAATATAGGTGCTGATAGGCATTTCAGATGTAGTTTCCGATAGGCATTTCAAAAATAGGTGCCGATAGGCATTTCAGATATAGTTGCCGATAGGCATTTCAGATATAGTTGCCGATAAGCATTTTAAAAATAGGTGTCGATAGGCATTTCAGATATAGAAGCCGATAGGCATTTCAGATATAGTTGCCGATTGGCATTTTAAAAATAGGTGCCGATAGGCATTTCAGATATAGAAGCCGGTAGGTATTTCAAATATAGGTGTCGATAGGCATTTCAGATATGATTGCCGATAGGCATTTCAAATATAGGTGCTGATAGGCATTTCAGATATAGTTGCCGATTGGCATTTTAAAAATATGTGCCGATAGGCATTTTAGATGTAGTTTCCGATAGGCATTTCAAAAATAGGTACCGATAGGCATTTCAGATATAGGTGCCGATAGGCATTTTAAAAATAGGTGCCGATAGGCAATTTAGATGTTGTTTCCGATAGGCATTTAAAAAATAGGTGCCGATAGGCATTATAGATATAGGTGCCGATAGGCATTTCAGATATAGTTGCCGATTGGCATTTTAAAAATAGGTGCCGATAGGCATTTTAGATGTAGTTTCCGATAGGCATTTCAAAAATAGGTACCGATAGGCATTTCAGATATAGTTGCCGATTGGCATTTTAAAAATATGTGCCGATAGGCATTTCAGATATAGAAGCCGATAGGCATTTCAAATATAGGTGTCGATAGGCATTTCAGATATGGTTGCCGATAGGCATTTCAAATATAGGCGCTGATAGGCATTTCAGATGTAGTTTCCGATAGGCATTTCAAAAATAGGTGCCGATAGGCATTTCAGATATAGGTGCCGATAGGCATTTCAGATATAGTTGCCGATTAACATTTTAAAAATAGGTGCCGATAGGCATTTCAGATATAGAAGCCGATAGGCATTTCAAATATAGGTGCCGATAGGCATTCCAGATATTGTTGCCGACAGGCATTTCAAATATAAGTGCTGATAGGCATTTCAGATGTAGTTTCCGATAGGCATTTCAAAAATAGGTACCGATAAACATTTCAGATATAGGTGCCGATAGGCATTTCAGATATAGTTGCCAATTGGCATTTTAAAAATAGGTGTCAATAGGCATTTCAAATATAGAAACCGATAGGCATTTCAAATATAGGTGCCGAAAGGCATTTCAGATATGGTTGCCGATAGGCATTTCAAATATAGGTGCTGATAGGCATTTCAGATGTAGTTTCCGATAGGCATTTCAAAAATTGGTGACGATAGGCATTTCAGATATAGGTGCCGATAGGGATTTCAGATATAGTTGCCGATTGGCATTTTAAAAATAGATGCCGATAGGCATTTCAGATATAGAAGCCGATAGGTATTTCAAATATAGGTGTCGATAGGCATTTCAGATATGGTTGCCGATAGGCATTTCTAATTCAGGTGCTGATAGGCATTTCAGATGTAGTTTCCGATAGGCACCTCAAAAATAGGTGCCGATAGGCATTTCTGATATAGTTGCCGATAGGCATTTCAGATATAGTTGCCGATAAGCATTTTAAAAATAGGTGCTGATAGGCATTTCAGATATAGAAGCCGGTAGGTATTTCAAATATAGGTGTCGATAGGCATTTCAGATATGATTGCCGATAGGCATTTCAAATATAGGTGCTGATAGGCATTTCAGATGTAGTTTGCGATAGGCATTTCAAAAATAGGTGCCGATAGGCATTTCAGATATAGGTGCCGATAGGCATTTCAGATATAGTTACCGATTGGCATTTTAAAAATAGGTGCCGATAGGCATTTCAGATATAGAAGCCGATAGGTATTTCTAATATAGGTGTCGATAGGCATTTCAGATATGGTTGCCGATAGGCATTTCAAATATAGGCGCTGATGGGCATTTCAGATGTAGTTTCCGATAGGCATTTCAAAAATAGGTGCCGATAGGCATTTCAGATATAGGTGCCGATAGGCATTTCAGATATAGTTGCCGATTAACATTTTAAAAATAGGTGCCGATAGGCATTTCAGATATAGAAGCCGATAGGCATTTCAAATATAGGTGCCGATAGGCATTCCAGATATTGTTGCCGACAGGCATTTCAAATATAAGTGCTGATAGGCATTTCAGATGTAGTTTCCGATAGGCATTTCAAAAATAGGTACCGATAGGCATTTCAGATATAGGTGCCGATAGGCATTTCAGATATAGTTGCCAATTGGCATTTTAAAAATAGGTGTCAATAGGCATTTCAAATATAGAAGCCGATAGGCATTTCAAATATAGGTGCCGAAAGGCATTTCAGATATGGTTGCCGATAGGCATTTCAAATATAGGTGCTGATAGGCATTTCAGATGTAGTTTCCGATAGGCATTTCAAAAATTGGTGACGATAGGCATTTCAGATATACGTGCCGATAGGGATTTCAGATATAGTTGCCGATTGGCATTTTAAAAATAGGTGCCGATAGGCATTTCAGATATAGAAGCCGATAGGTATTTCAAATATAGGTGTCGATAGGCATTTCAGATATGGTTGCCGATAGGCATTTCAAATATAGGTGCCGATAGGCATTTCAGTTATAGGTGCCGATAGGCATTTCAGATATAGTTGCCGATTGGCATTTTAAAAATAGGTGCCGATAGGCATTTTAGATGTAGTTTAAGATAGGCATTTCAAAAATAGGTGCCGATAGGCATTTCAGATATAGGTGCCGATAGGCATATCAGATATAGTTGCCGATAGGCATTTAAAATATAGGTGCTGATAGGCATGTCAGATGTAGTTTCCGATAGGCATTTCAAAAATAGGTGCCGATAGGCATTTCAAATATAGGTGTCGATAGGCATTTCAAATATAAATGCCGAAAGTTGTTTTCAGATATAGGTGCCGATAGGCATTTCTGATGTGGTTGCCGATAGGCATTTTAAATATAGGTGCTGATAGGCATTTCAGATGTAGTTTTCGATAGGCATTTCAAAAATAGGTGCCGATAGGCATTTCAGACATAGGTGCCGATAGGCATTTCAGATATAGTTGCCGATTGGCATTTTAAAAATAGGTGCCGATAGGCATTTTAGATATAGAAGCCGATAGGCATTTCAAATATAGGTGCCGATAGGCATTCCAGATATGGTTGCCGATAGGCATTTCAAATATAGATGCTGATAGGCATTCCAGATATAGTTTCCGATAGGCATTTCAAAAAATGGTGCCGATAGGCATTTCAGATATAGGTGCCGATAAGCATTTCAGATATAGTTGCCGATTGGCATTTTAAAAATAGGTGCGGATAGGCATTTCAGATATAGAAGCTGGTAGGTATTTCAAATATAGGTGTCGATAGGCATTTCAGATATAATTGCCGATAGGCATTTCAAATATAGGTGCTGATAGGCATTTCAGATATAGTTGCCGATTGGCATTTTAAAAATAGGTGCCGAAAGGCATTTTAGATGTAGTTTCCGATAGGCATTTCAAAAATAGGTACCGATAGGCATTTCAGATATAGGTGCCGATAGGTATTTTAAAAATAGGTGCCGATAGGTATTTTAGATGTAGTTTCCGATAGGCATTTCAAAAATAGGTGCCGATAGGCATTATAGATATAGGTGCCGATAGGCATTTCAGATATAGTTGCCGATTGGCATTTTAAAAAAAGGTGCCGATAGGCATTTTAGATGTAGTTTCCGATAGGCATTTCAAAAATAGGTACCGATAGGCATTTCAGATATAGGTGCCGATAGGCATATCAGATATAGTTGCCGATAGGCATTTAAAATATAGGTGCCGATAGGCATTTCAAATATAGGTGTCGATAGGCATTTCAGATAAATTTGCCGAAAGGCATTTCAGATATAGGTGCCGATAGGCATTTCTGACGTGTTTGCCGATAGGCATTTCAAATATAGGTGCTGATAAACATTTCAGATGTAGTTTCCGATAGGCATTTCAAAAATACGTGCCGATAGGCATTTCAGATATAGGTGCCGATTGGCATTTCAGATATAGTTGCCGATTGGCATTTTAAAAATAGGTTCCGATAGGCATTTCAGATATAAATGCCGATAGGCATTTTAAATAATGGTGCCGATAGGCATTCCAGATATGGTTGCCGATAGGCATTTCAAATATAGGTGCTGATAGGCATTTCAGATGTAGTTTCCAATAGGCATTTCAAAAATTGGTGCCGATAGGCATTTCAGATTTAGGTGCCGATAGGCATTCCAGATATAGTTTCCGATTGGCATTTTAAAAATAGGTGCCAAAAGGCACTTCAGATATAGAAGCCGATAGGCATTTCAAATAGAGGTGCCGATAAGCATTCCAGATATGTTTGCCGATAGGCATTTCAAATATAGGTACTGATAGGCATTTCAGATGTAGTTTCCGATAGGCATTTCAAAAATTGGTGCCGATAGGCATTTCAGATATAGAAGCCGATAGGCATTTCAGATAAAGTTGCCGATTGGCATTTTAAAAATAGATGCAAATAGGCATTTCAGATATAGAAGCCGATAGGTATTTCAAATATAGTTGTCGATAGGCATTTCAGATATGGTTGCCGATAGGCATTTCAAATATAGGTGCTGATAGGCATTTCAGATGTAGTTTCCGATAGGCATTTCAAAAATAGGTGCCGATAGGCATTTCAGATATAGTTGCCGATAGGCATTTCAGATATAGTTGCCGATAAGCATTTTAAAAATAGGTGTCGATAGGCATTTCAGATATAGAAGCCGATAGGCATTTCAGATATAGTTGCCGATTGGCATTTTAAAAATAGGTGCCGATAGGCATTTCAGATATGGTTGCCGATAGGCAATTCAAATATAAGTGCCGATAGGCATTCCAGATATGGTTGCCGATAGGCATTTCAAATATAGGTGCTGATAGGCATTCCAGATGTAGTTTCCGATAGGCATTTCAAAAAATGGTTCCGATAGGCATTTCAGATATAGGTGCCGATAGGCATTTCAGATATGATTGCCGATAGGCATTTCAAATATAGGTGCTGATAGGCATTTCAGATATAGTTGCCGATTGGCATTTTAAAAATATGTGCCGATAGGCATTTTAGATGTAGTTTCCGATAGGCATTTCAAAAATAGGTACCGATAGGCATTTCAGATATAGGTGCCGATAGGCATTTTAAAAATAGGTGCCGATAGGCAATTTAGATGTTGTTTCCGATAGGCATTTAAAAAATAGGTGCCGATAGGCATTATAGATATAGGTGCCGATAGGCATTTCAGATATAGTTGCCGATTGGCATTTTAAAAATAGGTGCCGATAGGCATTTTAGATGTAGTTTCCGATAGGCATTTCAAAAATAGGTACCGATAGGCATTTCAGATATAGGTGCCGATAGGCATATCAGATATAGTTGCCTATAGGCATTTAAAATATAGGTGCCGATAGGCATTTCAGATATAAATGCCGAAAGGCATTTTAGATATAGGTGCCGATAGGCATTTCTGATGTGGTTGCCGATAGGCATTTCAAATATAGGTGCTGATAGGCATTTTAGATGTAGTTTTCGATAGGCATTTCAAAAATAGGTGCCGATAGGCATTTCAGATATAGGTGCTATAGGCTCTTCAGATATAGTTGCCGATTGGCATTTTAAAAAAAGGTGCCGATAGGCATTTCAGATAATGAAGCCGAAAGGCATTTCAAATATAGGTGCCGATAGGCATTCCAGATATGGTTGCCGATAAGCATTTCAAATATAGGTGCTGATAGGCATTTCAGATGTAGTTTCCGATAGGCATTTCAAAAATAGGTGCCGATAGGCATTTTAGATATAGGTGCCGATAGGCATTTCAGATATAGTTGCCGATTGGCATTTTAAAAATATGTGCCGATAGGCATTTCAGATATAGAAGCCGATAGGCATTTCAAATATAGGTGTCGATAGGCATTTCAGATATGGTTGGCGATAGGCATTTCAAATATAGGCGCTGATAGGCATTTCAAAAATAGGTGCCGATAGGCATTTCAGATATAGGTGCCGATAGGCATTTCAGATATAGTTGCCGATTAACATTTTAAAAATAGGTGCCGATAGGCATTTCAGATATAGAAGCCGATAGGCAATTTAAATATAGGTGCCGATAGGCATTCCAGATATTGTTGCCGACAGGCATTTCAAATATAAGTGCTGATAGGCATTTCAGATGTAGTTTCCGATAGGCATTTCAAAAATAGGTACCGATAGGCATTTCAGATATAGATGCCGATAGGCATTTCAGATCTAGTTGCCAATTGGCATTTTAAAAATAGGTGTCAATAGGCATTTCAAATATAGAAGCCGATAGGCATTTCAAATATAGGTGCCGAAAGGCATTTCAGATATGGTTGCCGACAGGCATTTCAAATATAGGTGCTGATAGGCATTTCAGATGTAGTTTCCGATAGGCATTTCAAAAATTGGTGACGATAGGCATTTCAGATATAGGTGCCGATAGGGATTTCAGATATAGTTGCCGATTGGCATTTTAAAAATAGATGCCGATAGGCATTTCAGATATAGAAGCCGATAGGTATTTCAAATATAGGTTTCGATAGGCATTTCAGATATGGTTGCCGATAGGCATTTCAAATACAGGTGCTGATAGGCATTTCAGATGTAGTTTCCGATAGGCATCTCAAAAATAGGTGCCGATAGGCATTTCAGATATAGTTGCCGATAGGCATTTCAGATATAGTTGCCGATAAGCATTTTAAAAATAGGTGCTGATAGGCATTTCAGATATAGAAGCCGGTAGGTATTTCAAATATAGGTGTCGATAGGCATTTCAGATATGATTGCCGATAGGCATTTCAAATATAGGTGCTGATAGGCATTTCAGATGTAGTTTCCGATAGGCATTTCAAAAATAGGTGCCGATAGGCATTTCAGATATAGGTGCCGATAGGCATTTCAGATATAGTTACCGATTGGCATTTTAAAAATAGGTGCCGATAGGCATTTCAGATATAGAAGCCGATAGGTATTTCTAATATAGGTGTCGATAGGCATTTCAGATATGGTTGCCGATAGGCATTTCAAATATAGGCGCTGATAGGCATTTCAGATGTAGTTTCCGATAGGCATTTCAAAAATAGGTGCCGATAGGCATTTCAGATATAGGTGCCGATAGGCATTTCAGATATAGTTGCCGATTAACATTTTAAAAATAGGTGCCGATAGGCATTTCAGATATAGAAGCCGATAGGCATTTCAAATATAGGTGCCGATAGGCATTCCAGATATTGTTGCCGACAGGCATTTCAAATATAAGTGCTGATAGGCATTTCAGATGTAGTTTCCGATAGGCATTTCAAAAATAGGTACCGATAGGCATTTCAGATATAGGTGCCGATAGGCATTTCAGATATAGTTGCCAATTGGCATTTTAAAAATAGGTGTCAATAGGCATTTCAAATATAGAAGCCGATAGGCATTTCAAATATAGGTGCCGAAAGGCATTTCAGATATGGTTGCCGATAGGCATTTTAAATATAGGTGCTGATAGGCATTTCAGATGTAGTTTCCGATAGGCATTTCAAAAATTGGTGACGATAGGCATTTCAGATATAGGTGCCGATAGGGATTTCAGATATAGTTGCCGATTGGCATTTTAAAAATAGGTGCCGATAGGCATTTCAGATATAGAAGCCGATAGGTATTTCAAATATAGGTGTCGATAGGCATTTCAGATATGGTTGCCGATAGGCATTTCAAATATAGGTGCCGATAGGCATTTCAGTTATAGGTGCCGATAGGCATTTCAGATATAGTTGCCGATTGGCATTTTAAAAATAGGTGCCGATAGGCATTTTAGATGTAGTTTAAGATAGGCATTTCAAAAATAGGTGCCGATAGGCATTTCAGATATAGGTGCCGATAGGCATATCAGATATAGTTGCCGATAGGCATTTAAAATATAGGTGCTGATAGGCATGTCAGATGTAGTTTCCGATAGGCATTTCAAAAATAGGTGCCGATAGGCATTTCAAATATATGTGTCGATAGGCATTTCAAATATAAATGCCGAAAGTCATTTCAGATATAGGTGCCGATAGGCATTTCTGATGTGGTTGCCGATAGGCATTTTAAATATAGGTGCTGATAGGCATTTCAGATGTAGTTTGCGATAGGCATTTCAAAAATAGGTGCCGATAGGCATTTCAGACATAGGTGCCGATAGGCATTTCAGATATAGTTGCCGATTGGCATTTTAAAAATAGGTGCCGATAGGCATTTCAGATATAGAAGCCGATAGGCATTTCAAATATAGGTGCCGATAGGCATTCCAGATATGGTTGCCGATAGGCATTTCAAATATAGATGCTGATAGGCATTCCAGATATAGTTTCCGATAGGCATTTCAAAAAATGGTGCCGATAGGCATTTCAGATATAGGTGCCGATAAGCATTTCAGATATAGTTGCCGATTGGCATTTTAAAAATAGGTGCGGATAGGCATTTCAGATATAGAAGCTGGTAGGTATTTCAAATATAGGTGTCGATAGGCATTTCAGATATAATTGCCGATAGGCATTTCAAATATAGGTGCTGATAGGCATTTCAGATATAGTTGCCGATTGGCATTTTAAAAATAGGTGCCGAAAGGCATTTTAGATGTAGTTTCCGATAGGCATTTCAAAAATAGGTACCGATAGGCATTTCAGATATAGGTGCCGATAGGTATTTTAAAAATAGGTTCCGATAGGTATTTCAGATGTAGTTTCCGATAGGCATTTCAAAAATAGGTGCCGATAGGCATTATAGATATAGGTGCCGATAGGCATTTCAGATATAGTTGCCGATTGGCATTTTAAAAAAAGGTGCCGATAGGCATTTTAGATGTAGTTTCCGATAGGCATTTCAAAAATAGGTACCGATAGGCATTTCAGATATAGGTGCCGATAGGCATATCAGATATAGTTGCCGATAGGCATTTAAAATATAGGTGCCGATAGGTATTTTAGATATAAATGCCGAAAGGCATTTTAGATATAGGTGCCGATAGGCATTTCTGATGTGGTATCGATAGGCATTTCAAATATAGGTGCTGATAGGCATTTCAGATGTAGTTTCCGATAGGCATTTCAAATATAGGTACCGATAGGCATTTCAGATATAGGTGCCGATAGGCATTTCAGATATAGTTGCCAATTGGCATTTTAAAAATAGGTGTCGATAGGCATTTCAAATATAGAAGCCGATAGGCATTTCAAATATAGGTGCCGAAAGGCATTTCAGATATGGTTGCCGATAGGCATTTTAAATATAGGTGCTGATAGGCATTTCAGATGTAGTTTCCGATAGGCATTTCAAAAATTGATGCCGATAGGCATTTAAGATATAGTTGCCGATAGGGATTTCAGATATAGTTGCCGATTGGCATTTTAAAAATAGGTGCCGATAGGCATTTCAGATATAGAAGCCGATAGGTATTTCAAATATAGGTGTCGATAGGCATTTCAGATATGGTTGCCGATAGGCATTTCAAATATAGGTGCCGATAGGCATTTCAGTTATAGGTGCCGATAGGTATTTCAGATATAGTTGCCGATTGGCATTTTAAAAATAGGTGCCGATAGGCATTTTAGATGTAGTTTAAGATAGGCATTTCAAAAATAGGTGCCGATAGGCATTTCAGATATAGGTGCCGATAGGCATATCAGATATAGTTGCCGATAGGCATTTAAAATATAGGTGCCGATAGGCATTTCAAATATAGGTGCCGATAGGCATTTCAGATATAGTTGCCAATTGGCATTTTAAAAATAGGTGTCGATAGGCATTTCAAATATAGAAGCCGATAGGCATTTCAAATATAGGTGCCGAAAGGCATTTCAGATATGGTTGCCGATAGGCATTTCAAATATAGGTGCTGATAGGCATTTCAGATGTAGTTTCCGATAGGCATTTCAAAAATTGATGCCGATAGGCATTTCAGATATAGTTGCCGATAGGGATTTCAGATATAGTTGCCGTTTGGCATTTTAAAAATAGGTGCCGATAGGCATTTCAGATATAGAAGCCGATAGGTATTTCAAATATAGGTGTCGATAGGCATTTCAGATATGGTTGCCGATAGGCATTTCAAATATAGGTGCCGATAGGCATTTCAGTTATAGGTGCCGATAGGTATTTCAGATATAGTTGCCGATTGGCATTTTAAAAATAGGTGCCGATAGGCATTTTAGATGTACTTTAAGATAGGCATTTCAAAAATAGGTGCCGATAGGCATTTCAGATATAGGTGCCGATAGGCATATCAGATATAGTTGCCGATAGGCATTTAAAATATAGGTGCCGATAGGCATTTCAAATATAGGTGTCGATAGGCATTTCAAATATAAATGCCGAAAGGCATTTCAGATATAGGTGCCGATAGGCATTTCTGATGTGGTTGGCGATAGGCATTTTAAATATAGGTGCTGATAGGCATTTCAGATGTAGTTTTCGATAGGCATTTCAAAAATAGGTGCCGATAGGCATTTTAGATATAGGTGCCGATAGGCATTTCAGATATAGTTGCCGATTGGCATTTCAAAAATAGGTGCCGATAGGCATTTCAGATATGGTTGCCGATAGGCATTTCAAATATATATGCCGATAGGCATTTCAAATATATATGCCGATAGGCATTCCAGATATGGTTGCCGATAGGCATTTCAAATATAGATGCTGATAGGCATTCCAGATATAGTTTCCGATAGGCCTTTCAAAAAATGGTGCCGATAGGCATTTCAGATATAGGTGCCGATAAGCATTTCAGATATAGTTGCCGATTGGCATTTTAAAAATAGGTGCCGATAGGCATTTCAGACATAGGTGCCGATAGGCATTTCAGATATAGTTGCCGATTGGCATTTTAAAAATAGGTGCCGATAGGCATTTCAGATATAGAAGCCGATAGGCATTTCAAATATAGGTGCCGATAGGCATTCCAGATATGGTTGCCGATAGGCATTTCAAATATAGATGCTGATAGGCATTCCAGATATAGTTTCCGATAGGCATTTCAAAAAATGGTGCCGATAGGCATTTCAGATATAGGTGCCGATAAGCATTTCAGATATAGTTGCCGATTGGCATTTTAAAAATAGGTGCGGATAGGCATTTCAGATATAGAAGCTGGTAGGTATTTCAAATATAGGTGTCGATAGGCATTTCAGATATAATTGCCGATAGGCATTTCAAATATAGGTGCTGATAGGCATTTCAGATATAGTTGCCGATTGGCATTTTAAAAATAGGTGCCGAAAGGCATTTTAGATGTAGTTTCCGATAGGCATTTCAAAAATAGGTACCGATAGGCATTTCAGATATAGGTGCCGATAGGTATTTTAAAAATAGGTGCCGATAGGTATTTTAGATGTAGTTTCCGATAGGCATTTCAAAAATAGGTGCCGATAGGCATTATAAATATAGGTGCCGATAGGCATTTCAGATATAGTTGCCGATTGGCATTTTAAAAAAAGGTGCCGATAGGCATTTTAGATGTAGTTTCCGATAGGCATTTCAAAAATAGGTACCGATAGGCATTTCAGATATAGGTGCCGATAGGCATATCAGATATAGTTGCCGATAGGCATTTAAAATATAGGTGCCGATAGGTATTTTAGATATAAATGCCGAAAGGCATTTTAGATATAGGTGCCGATAGGCATTTCTGATGTGGTATCGATAGGCATTTCAAATATAGGTGCTGATAGGCATTTCAGATGTAGTTTCCGATAGGCATTTCAAAAACAGGTACCGATAGGCATTTCAGATATAGGTGCCGATAGGCATTTCAGATATAGTTGCCAATTGGCATTTTAAAAATAGGTGTCGATAGGCATTTCAAATATAGAAGCCGATAGGCATTTCAAATATAGGTGCCGAAAGGCATTTCAGATATGGTTGCCGATAGGCATTTCAAATATAGGTGCTGATAGGCATTTCAGATGTAGTTTCCGATAGGCATTTCAAAAATTGATGCCGATAGGCATTTAAGATATAGTTGCCGATAGGGATTTCAGATATAGTTGCCGATTGGCATTTTAAAAATAGGTGCCGATAGGCATTTCAGATATAGAAGCCGATAGGTATTTCAAATATAGGTGTCGATAGGCATTTCAGATATGGTTGCCGATAGGCATTTCAAATATAGGTGCCGATAGGCATTTCAGTTATAGGTGCCGATAGGTATTTCAGATATAGTTGCCGATTGGCATTTTAAAAATAGGTGCCGATAGGCATTTTAGATGTAGTTTAAGATAGGCATTTCAAAAATAGGTGCCGATAGGCATTTCAGATATATGTGCCGATAGGCATATCAGATATAGTTGCCGATAGGCATTTAAAATATAGGTGCCGATAGGCATTTCAAATATAGGTGTCGATAGGCATTTCAAATATAAATGCCGAAAGGCATTTCAGATATAGGTGCCGATAGGCATTTCTGATGTGGTTGGCGATAGGCATTTTAAATATAGGTGCTGATAGGCATTTCAGATGTAGTTTTCGATAGGCATTTCAAAAATAGGTGCCGATAGGCATTTTAGATATAGGTGCCGATAGGCATTTCAGATATAGTTGCCGATTGGCATTTCAAAAATAGGTGCCGATAGGCATTTCAGATATGGTTGCCGATAGGCATTTCAAATATATATGCCGATAGGCATTTCAAATATATATGCCGATAGGCATTCCAGATATGGTTGCCGATAGGCATTTCAAATATAGATGCTGATAGGCATTCCAGATATAGTTTCCGATAGGCATTTCAAAAAATGGTGCCGATAGGCATTTCAGATATAGGTGCCGATAAGCATTTCAGATATAGTTGCCGATTGGCATTTTAAAAATAGGTGCCGATAGGTATTTCAGATATAGAAGCTGGTAGGTATTTCAAATATAAGTGTCGATAGGCATTTCAGATATGATTGCCGATAGGCATTTCAAATATAGGTGCTGATAGGCATTTCAGATATAGTTGCCGATTGGCATTTTAAAAATAGGTGCCGATAGGCATTTTAGATGTAGTTTCCGATAGGCATTTCAAAAATAGGTACCGATAGGCATTTCAGATATAGGTGCCGATAGGTATTTTAAAAATAGGTGCCGATAGGCATTTTAGATGTAGTTTCCGATAGGCATTTCAAAAATAGGTGCCGATAGGCATTATAGATATAGCTGCCGATAGGCATTTCAGATATAGTTGCCGAGTGGCATTTTAAAAAAAGGTGCCGATAGGCATTTTAGATGTAGTTTCCGATAGGCATTTCAAAAATAGGTACCGATAGGCATTTCAGATATAGGTGCCGATAGGCATATCAGATATAGTTGCCGATAGGAATTTCAAATATAGGTGCCGATAGGCATTCCAGATATGGTTGCCGATAGGCATTTCAAATATAGATGCTGATAGGCATTCCAGATATAGTTTCCGATAGGCATTTCAAAAAATGGTGCCGATAGGCATTTCAGATATAGGTGCCGATAAGCATTTCAGATATAGTTGCCGATTGGCATTTTAAAAATAGGTGCGGATAGGCATTTCAGATATAGAAGCTGGTAGGTATTTCAAATATAGGTGTCGATAGGCATTTCAGATATAATTGCCGATAGGCATTTCAAATATAGGTGCTGATAGGCATATCAGATACAGTTGCCGATTGGCATTTTAAAAATAGGTGCCGAAAGGCATTTTAGATGTAGTTTCCGATAGGCATTTCAAAAATAGGTACCGATAGGCATTTCAGATATAGTTGCCGATTGGCATTTTAAAAAAAGGTGCCGATAGACATTTTAGATGTAGTTTCCGATAGGCATTTCAAAAATAGGTACCGATAGGCATTTCAGATATAGGTGCCGATAGGTATTTTAAAAATAGGTGCCGATAGGCATTTTAGATGTAGTTTCCGATAGGCATTTCAAAAATAGGTGCCGATAGGCATTATAGATATAGGTGCCGATAGGCATTTCAGATATAGTTGCCGATTGGCATTTTAAAAAAAGGTGCCGATAGGCATTTTAGATGTAGTTTCCGATAGGCATTTCAAAAATAGGTACCGATAGGCATTTCAGATATAGGTGCCGATAGGCATATCAGATATAGTTGCCGATAGACATTTAAAATATAGGTGCCGATAGGCATTTTAGATATAAATGCTGAAAGGCATTTTAGATATAGGTGCCGATAGGCATTTCTGATGTGGTTGCCGATAGGCATTTCAAATATAGGTGCTGATAGGAATTTTAGATGTAGTTTTCGATAGGCATTTCAAAAATAGGTGGCGATAGGCATTTCAGATATAGGTGCTGATAGGCTCTTTAGATATAGTTGCCAATTGGCATTTTAAAAATAGGTGCCGATAGGCATTTCAGATATAGAAGCCGATAGGTATTTCAAATATAGGTGTCGATAGGCATTTCAGATATGGTTGCCGATAGGCATTTCAAATATAGGTGCCGATAGGCATTTCAGTTATAGGTGCCGATAGGCATTTCAGATATAGTTGCCGATTGGCATTTTAAAAATAGGTGCCGATAGGCATTTTAGATGTAGTTTAAGATAGGCATTTCAAAAATAGGTGCCGATAGGCATTTCAGATATAGGTGCCGATAGGCATATCAGATATAGTTGCCGATAGGCATTTAAAATATAGGTGCCGATAGGCATTTCAAATATAGGTGTCGATAGGCATTTCAAATATAAATGCCGAAAGGCATTTCAGATATAGGTGCCGATAGGCATTTCTGATGTGGTTGCCGATAGGCATTTTAAATATAGGTGCTGATAGGCATTTCAGATGTAGTTTTCGATAGGCATTTCAAAAATAGGTGCCGATAGGCATTTCAGATATAGGTGCCGATAGGCATTTCAGATATAGTTGCCGATTGGCATTTTAAAAATAGGTGCCGATAGGCATTTTAGATATGGTTGCCGATAGGCATTTCAAATATAGGTGCCGATAGGCATTCCAGATATGGTTGCCGATAGGCATTTCAAATATAGGTGCTGATAGGCATTTCAGATGTAGTTTCCGATAGGCATTTCTAAAATAGGGGCCGATAGGCATTTCAGATATAGGTGCCGATAGGCATTTCAGATATAGTTGCCGATTGGCATTTTAAAAATAGGTGCCGATAGGCTTTTCAGATATAGAAGCCAATAGGTATTTCAAATATAGGTGTCGATAGGCATTTCAGATATGGTTGCCGATAGGCATTTCAAATATTGGTGCTGATAGGCATTGCAGATGTAGTCTCCGATAGGCATTTCAAAAATAGGTGCCGATAGGCATTTCAGATATAGGTGCCGATAGGCATTACAGATATAGTTGCCGATTGGCATTTTAAAAATAGGTGCCGATAGGCATTTCAGATATAGAAGCCGATAGGCATTTCAAATATAGGTGCCGATAGGCATTCCAGATATGGTTGCCGATAGGCATTTCAAATATAGGTGCTGATAGGCATTTCAGATGTAGTTTCCGATAGGCATTTCAAAAATTGATGCCGATAGGCATTTAAGATATAGTTGCCGATAGGGATTTCAGATATAGTTGCCGATTGGCATTTTAAAAATAGGTGCCGATAGGCATTTCAGATATAGAAGCCGATAGGTATTTCAAATATAGGTGTCGATAGGCATTTCAGATATGGTTGCCGATAGGCATTTCAAATATAGGTGCCGATAGGCATTTCAGTTATAGGTGCCGATAGGTATTTCAGATATAGTTGCCGATTGGCATTTTAAAAATAGGTGCCGATAGGCATTTTAGATGTAGTTTAAGATAGGCATTTCAAAAATAGGTGCCGATAGGCATTTCAGATATATGTGCCGATAGGCATATCAGATATAGTTGCCGATAGGCATTTAAAATATAGGTGCCGATAGGCATTTCAAATATAGGTGTCGATAGGCATTTCAAATATAAATGCCGAAAGGCATTTCAGATATAGGTGCCGATAGGCATTTCTGATGTGGTTGGCGATAGGCATTTTAGAATATAGGTGCTGATAGGCATTTCAGATGTAGTTTTCGATAGGCATTTCAAAAATAGGTGCCGATAGGCATTTTAGATATAGGTGCCGATAGGCATTTCAGATATAGTTGCCGATTGGCATTTCAAAAATAGGTGCCGATAGGCATTTCAGATATGGTTGCCGATAGGCATTTCAAATATATATGCCGATAGGCATTTCAAATATATATGCCGATAGGCATTCCAGATATGGTTGCCGATAGGCATTTCAAATATAGATGCTGATAGGCATTCCAGATATAGTTTCCGATAGGCATTTCAAAAAATGGTGCCGATAGGCATTTCAGATATAGGTGCCGATAAGCATTTCAGATATAGTTGCCGATTGGCATTTTAAAAATAGGTGCCGATAGGTATTTCAGATATAGAAGCTGGTAGGTATTTCAAATATAGGTGTCGATAGGCATTTCAGATATGATTGCCGATAGGCATTTCAAATATAGGTGCTGATAGGCATTTCAGATATAGTTGCCGATTGGCATTTTAAAAATAGGTGCCGATAGGCATTTTAGATGTAGTTTCCGATAGGCATTTCAAAAATAGGTACCGATAGGCATTTCAGATATAGGTGCCGATAGGTATTTTAAAAATAGGTGCCGATAGGCATTTTAGATGTAGTTTCCGATAGGCATTTCAAAAATAGGTGCCGATAGGCATTATAGATATAGCTGCCGATAGGCATTTCAGATATAGTTGCCGAGTGGCATTTTAAAAAAAGGTGCCGATAGGCATTTTAGATGTAGTTTCCGATAGGCATTTCAAAAATAGGTACCGATAGGCATTTCAGATATAGGTGCCGATAGGCATATCAGATATAGTTGCCGATAGGAATTTCAAATATAGGTGCCGATAGGCATTCCAGATATGGTTGCCGATAGGCATTTCAAATATAGATGCTGATAGGCATTCCAGATATAGTTTCCGATAGGCATTTCAAAAAATGGTGCCGATAGGCATTTCAGATATAGGTGCCGATAAGCATTTCAGATATAGTTGCCGATTGGCATTTTAAAAATAGGTGCGGATAGGCATTTCAGATATAGAAGCTGGTAGGTATTTCAAATAAAGGTGTCGATAGGCATTTCAGATATAATTGCCGATAGGCATTTCAAATATAGGTGCTGATAGGCATATCAGATACAGTTGCCGATTGGCATTTTAAAAATAGGTGCCGAAAGGCATTTTAGATGTAGTTTCCGATAGGCATTTCAAAAATAGGTACCGATAGGCATTTCAGATATAGTTGCCGATTGGCATTTTAAAAAAAGGTGCCGATAGACATTTTAGATGTAGTTTCCGATAGGCATTTCAAAAATAGGTACCGATAGGCATTTCAGATATAGGTGCCGATAGGTATTTTAAAAATAGGTGCCGATAGGCATTTTAGATGTAGTTTCCGATAGGCATTTCAAAAATAGGTGCCGATAGGCATTATAGATATAGGTGCCGATAGGCATTTCAGATATAGTTGCCGATTGGCATTTTAAAAAAAGGTGCCGATAGGCATTTTAGATGTAGTTTCCGATAGGCATTTCAAAAATAGGTACCGATAGGCATTTCAGATATAGGTGCCGATAGGCATATCAGATATAGTTGCCGATAGGCATTTAAAATATAGGTGCCGATAGGCATTTTAGATATAAATGCTGAAAGGCATTTTAGATATAGGTGCCGATAGGCATTTCTGATGTGGTTGCCGATAGGCATTTCAAATATAGGTGCTGATAGGAATTTTAGATGTAGTTTTCGATAGGCATTTCAAAAATAGGTGGCGATAGGCATTTCAGATATAGGTGCTGATAGGCTCTTTAGATATAGTTGCCAATTGGCATTTTAAAAATAGGTGCCGATAGGCATTTCAGATATAGAAGCCGATAGGTATTTCAAATATAGGTGTCGATAGGCATTTCAGATATGGTTGCCGATAGGCATTTCAAATATAGGTGCCGATAGGCATTTCAGTTATAGGTGCCGATAGGCATTTCAGATATAGTTGCCGATTGGCATTTTAAAAATAGGTGCCGATAGGCATTTTAGATGTAGTTTAAGATAGGCATTTCAAAAATAGGTGCCGATAGGCATTTCAGATATAGGTGCCGATAGGCATATCAGATATAGTTGCCGATAGGCATTTAAAATATAGGTGCCGATAGGCATTTCAAATATAGGTGTCGATAGGCATTTCAAATATAAATGCCGAAAGGCATTTCAGATATAGGTGCCGATAGGCATTTCTGATGTGGTTGCCGATAGGCATTTTAAATATAGGTGCTGATAGGCATTTCAGATGTAGTTTTCGATAGGCATTTCAAAAATAGGTGCCGATAGGCATTTCAGATATAGGTGCCGATAGGCATTTCAGATATAGTTGCCGATTGGCATTTTAAAAATAGGTGCCGATAGGCATTTTAGATATGGTTGCCGATAGGCATTTCAAATATAGGTGCCGATAGGCATTCCAGATATGGTTGCCGATAGGCATTTCAAATATAGGTGCTGATAGGCATTTCAGATGTAGTTTCCGATAGGCATTTCTAAAATAGGGGCCGATAGGCATTTCAGATATAGGTGCCGATAGGCATTTCAGATATAGTTGCCGATTGGCATTTTAAAAATAGGTGCCGATAGGCTTTTCAGATATAGAAGCCAATAGGTATTTCAAATATAGGTGTCGATAGGCATTTCAGATATGGTTGCCGATAGGCATTTCAAATATTGGTGCTGATAGGCATTGCAGATGTAGTCTCCGATAGGCATTTCAAAAATAGGTGCCGATAGGCATTTCAGATATAGGTGCCGATAGGCATTACAGATATAGTTGCCGATTGGCATTTTAAAAATAGGTGCCGATAGGCATTTCAGATATAGAAGCCGATAGGCATTTCAAATATAGGTGCCGATAGGCATTCCAGATATGGTTGCCGATAGGCATTTCAAATATAGGTGCTGATAGGCATTTCAGATGTAGTTTCCGATAGGCATTTCAAAAATAGGTGCCGATAGGCATTTCAGATATACGTGCCGATAGGCATTTCAGATATAGTTGCCGATTGGCATTTTTTAAATAGGTGCCGATAGGCATTTCAGATATAGAAGTCGAAAGGGATTTCAAATATAGGTGTCGATAGGCATCTCAGATATGGTTGCCGATAGACTTTTCAAATATGGGTGCTGATAGGCATTTCAGATAAAGTTGCCGATTGGCATTTTAAAAATAGGTGCCGATAGGCATTTCAGATATAGGTGCCGACAGGCATTTCAAATATAGGTGCCGATAGGCATTTCTGATATGGTTGCCGATAGGCATTTCAAATATAGGTGCTGATAGGCATTTCAGATATAGTTTCCGATAGGCATTTCAAAAATAGGTGCCGATGGGCATTTCAGATATAGTTGCCGATAGGCATTTCAGATATAGTTGCCGATAAGCATTTTAAAAATAGGTGTCGATAGGCATTTCAGATATAGAAGCCGATAGGTATTTCAAATATAGGTGTCAATAAGCATTTCAGATATGGTTGCCGATAGGCATTTCAAATATAGGTGCTGATAGGCATTTCAGATGTAGTTTCCGATAGGCATTTCAAAAATAGGTGCCGATAGGCATTTCAGATATAGGTGCCGATAGGCATTTCAGATATAGTTGCCGATTGGCATTTTAAAAATAGGTGCCGATAGGCATTTTAGATGTAGTTTCGGATAGGCATTTCAAAAATAGGTGCCGATAGGCATTTCAGATATAGGTGCCGAAAGGTATTTTAAAAATAGGTGCCGAAAGGCATTTTAGATGTAGTTTCCGATAGGCATTTCAAAAATAGGTGCCGATAGGCATTATAGATAAAGGTGCCAATAGGCATTTCAGATATAGTTGCCGATTGGCATTTTAAAAAAAGTTGCCGATAGGCATTTTAGATGTAGTTTCCGATAGGCATTTCAAAAATAGGTACCGATAGGCATTTCAGATATAGGTGCCGATAGGCATTTCAGATATAGTTGCCGATTGGCATTTTAAAAATAGGTGCCGATAGGCATTTCAGATATAGAAGCCAGTAGGTATTTCAAATATAGGTGTCGATAGGCATTTCAGATATGATTGCCGATAGGCATTTCAAATATAGGTGCTGATAGGAATTTCAGATATAATTGCCGATTGGCATTTTAAAAATAGGTGCCGATAGGCATTTTAGATGTAGTTTCCGATAGGCATTTCAAAAATAGGTACCAATAGGCATTTCAGATATAGGTGCCGATAGGCATTTTAAAAATAGGTGCCGATAGGCATTTTAGATGTAGTTTCCGATAGGCATTTAAAAAATAGGTGCCGATAGGCATTATAGATATAGGTGCCGATAGGCATTTCAGATATAGTCGCCGATTGGCATTTTAAAAATAGGTGCCGATAGGCATTTCAGATATAGAAGCCGATAGGTATTTCAAATATAGGTGTCGATAGGCATTTCAGATATGGTTGCCGATAGGCATTTCAAATATAGGTGCTGATAGGCATTTCAGATGTAGTTTCCGATAGGCATTTCAAAAATAGGTGCCGATAGGCATTTCAGATATAGGTGCCGATAGGCATTTCAGATATAGTTGCCGATTGGCATTTTAAAAATAGGTGCCGATAGGCATTTTAGATGTAGTTTCGGATAGGCATTTCAAAAATAGGTGCCGATAGGCATTTCAGATATAGGTGCCGTAAGGTATTTTAAAAATAGGTGCCGAAAGGCATTTTAGATGTAGTTTCCGATAGGCATTTCAAAAATAGGTGCCGATAGGCATTATAGATAAAGGTGCCAATAGGCATTTCAGATATAGTTGCCGATTGGCATTTTAAAAAAAGTTGCCGATAGGCATTTTAGATGTAGTTTCCGATAGGCATTTCAAAAATAGGTACCGATAGGCATTTCAGATATAGGTGCCGATAGGCATTTCAGATATAGTTGCCGATTGGCATTTTAAAAATAGGTGCCGATAGGCATTTCAGATATAGAAGCCAGTAGGTATTTCAAATATAGGTGTCGATAGGCATTTCAGATATGATTGCCGATAGGCATTTCAAATATAGGTGCTGATAGGAATTTCAGATATAATTGCCGATTGGCATTTTAAAAATAGGTGCCGATAGGCATTTTAGATGTAGTTTCCGATAGGCATTTTAAAAATAGGTACCGATAGGCATTTCAGATATAGGTGCCGATAGGCATTTTAAAAATAGGTGCCGATAGGCATTTTAGATGTAGTTTCCGATAGGCATTTAAAAAATAGGTGCCGATAGGCATTATAGATATAGGTGCCGATAGGCATTTCAGATATAGTCGCCGATTGGCATTTTAAAAATAGGTGCCGATAGGCATTTCAGATATAGAAGCCGATAGGTATTTCAAATATAGGTGTCGATAGGCATTTCAGATATGGTTGCCGATAGGCATTTCAAATATAGGTGCTGATAGGCATTTCAGATGTAGTTTCCGATAGGCATTTCAAATATAGGTGCTGATAGGCATTTCAGATATAGTTGCCGATTGGCATTTTAAAAATAGGTGCCGATAGGCATTTTAGATGTAGTTTCGGATAGGCATTTCAAAAATAGGTGCCGATAGGCATTTCAGATATAGGTGCCGTAAGGTATTTTAAAAATAGGTGCCGAAAGGCATTTTAGATGTAGTTTCCGATAGGCATTTCAAAAATAGGTGCCGATAGGCATTATAGATAAAGGTGCCAATAGGCATTTCAGATATAGTTGCCGATTGGCATTTTAAAAAAAGTTGCCGATAGGCATTTTAGATGTAGTTTCCGATAGGCATTTCAAAAATAGGTACCGATAGGCATTTCAGATATAGGTGCCGATATGCGTTTCAGATATAGTTACCGATTGGCAATTTAAAAATAGGTGTCGATAGGCATTTCAGATATAGAATCCGATAGGCATTTCAAATATAGGTGCTGATAGGCATTTCAGATGTAGTTTCCGATAGGCATTTCAAAAATTGGTGCCGATAGGCATTTCAGATATAGCTGTCGATAGGCATTTCAGATCTAAATGCCGAAAGGCATTTCAAAAATAGGTGCCGATAGGCATATCAGATATAGGTGCCGATAGGCATTTTAAATATAGATGCCGATTGGCATTTTAAAAATAGGTGCCGATAGGCATTTCAGATATAGAAGCCGATAGGCATTTCAAATATAGGTGCCGATAGGCATTCCAGATATGGTTGCCGATAGGCATTTCAAATATAGGTGCTGATAGGCATTTCAGATGTAGTTTCCGATAGGCACTTCAAAAATTGGTGCCGATAGGCATTTCAGATATAGGTGCCGATAGGCATTTCAGATATAGTTACCGATTGGCATTTTAAAAATATGTGCCGATAGGCATTCCAGATATAGAAGCCGATAGGTATTTCAAATATAGGTGTCGATAGGCATTTCAGATATGGTTGCCGATAGGCATCTCAAATATTGGTGCTAATAGGCATTTCAGCTGTAGTTTCCGATAGGCATTTTAAATATAGGTGCCGATAGGCATTTCAGATATAGGAGCCGATAGGCCTTTCAGATATAGAAGCCGATAGGCATTTCAAATATAGGTGCCGATAGGCATTCCAGATATGTTTGCCGATAGGCATTTCAAATATAGGTGCTGATAGGCATTTCAGATGTATAAATTTGCAAATATACGCAATAAATTTGGAAAAACACAACTTTGAAAAAATATTAAATAAAGAAATCCTTTCCAAAACTTTGAAATTTTTATTTATAAATTTAATTAAGCGCTTTCGGACTTAGAGTCCATCTTCAGAATTTAATGTTACAATATTATGGTATAAAACCTTACAAAAATTTTTTTATAAAAATTACATTGTTAAAATAAATGGAATAAAACGAACAAATCGGTACACAAATCGAAGTGAAAGAATAAAATTATTTATAAAATAATTATTAAATAAAATTTGTGTTGAAATTATTCACCCTTGAAAAAATATTTAAAATGTTTTATAATATCTACGTAAAATTTGTTATTATGTAAGTCATCAAGTATTAGGTTTAAATTCTTATCTGATTCAAAATTATCTAGAAAAATTTAGAAAAATTTTATATATTACTAGATAATTTTGAATCAGATAAGAATTTAAACCTAATACTTGATGACTTACATAATAACAAATTTTACGTAGATATTATAAAACATTTTAAATATTTTTTCAAGGGTGAATAATTTCAACACAAATTTTATTTAATAATTATTTTATAAATAATTTTATTCTTTCACTTCGATTTGTGTACCGATTTGTTCGTTTTATTCCATTTATTTTAACAATGTAATTTTTATAAAAAAATTTTTGTAAGGTTTTATACCATAATATTGTAACATTAAATTCTGAAGATGGACTCTAAGTCCGAAAGCGCTTAATTAAATTTATAAATAAAAATTTCAAAGTTTTGGAAAGGATTTCTTTATTTAATATTTTTTCAAAAAAATTTCAGATGTAGTTTTCGATAGGCATTTCAAAAATAGGTGCCGATAGGCATTTCAGATATAGGTGCCGAAAGGCATTTCAGATATAGTTGCCGATTGGCATTTTAAAAATAGGTGCCGATAGGCATTTCAGATATAGAAGCCGATAGGCATTTCAAATATAGGTGCCGATAAGCATTCCAGATATGGTTGCCGATAGGCATTTCAAATATAGGTGCTGATAGGTATTTCAGATGTAGTTTCCGATAGGCATTTCAAAAATTGGTGCCGATAGGCATTTCAGATATAGGTGCCGATAGGCATTTCAGATATAGTTGCCGATTGGCATTTTAAAAATAGGTGCCGATAGGCATTTCAGATATAGAAGCCGATAGGTATTTCAAATATAGGTGTCGATAGGCATTTCAGATATGGTTGCCGATAGGCATTTCAAATATAGGTGCAGATAGGCATTTCAGATGTAGTTTCCGATAGGCATTTCAAAAATAGGTGCCGATAGGCATTTCAGATATAGAAGCCGATAGGCATTTCTAATATAGGTGCCGATAGGCATTCCAAATATGGTTGCCGATAGGCATTTCAAATATAGGTGCTGATAGGCATTTCAGATGTAGTTTCCGATAGGCATTTCAAAAATTGGTGCCGATAGGCATTTCAGATATAGGTGCCGATAGGCATTTAAGATATAGTTGCCGATTGGCATTTTAAAAATAGGTGCCGATAGGCATTTCAGATATAGAAGCCGATAGGTATTTCAAATATAGGTGTCGATAGGCATTTCAGATATGGTTGCCGATAGGCATTTCAAATATTGGTGCTGATAGGCATTTCAGATGTAGTTTCCGATAGGCATTTCAAAAATAGGTGCCGATAGGCATTTCAGATATAGGTGCCGATAGGCATTTCAGATATAGTTGCCGATTGGCATTTTTAAAATAGGTGCCGATAGGGATTTCAGATATAGAAGCCGATAGGCATTTCAAATATAGGTGCCGATAAGCATTCCAGATATGGTTGCCGATAGGCATTTCAATTATAGGTGCTGATAGGCATTTCAGATGTAGTTTCTGATAGGCATTTCAAAATTTGGTGACGATAGGCATTTCAGATATAGGTGCCGATAGGCATTTCAGATATAGTTGCCGATTGGCATTTTAAAAATAGGTGCCGATAGGCATTTCAGATATAGAAGCCGATAGGTATATCAAATATAGGTGCCGATAGGCATTCCAGATATGGTTGCCGATAGGCATTTCAAATATAGGTGCTGATAGGCATTTTAGATGTAGTTTCCGATAGGCATTTCAAAAATTGGTGCAGATAGGCATTTCAGATATAGGTGCCGATAGGCATTTCAGATATGGTTGCCGATTGGCATTTTAAAAATAGGTGCCGATAGGCATTTCAGATATAGAAGCCTATGGTATTTCAAATATAGGTGTCGATAGGCATTTCAGATATGGTTGCCGATAGGCATTTCAAATATAGGCGCTAATAGGCATTTCAGATGTAGTTTCCGATAGGCATTTCAAAAACAGGTGCCGATAGGCATTTCAGATATAGGTGCCGATAGGCATTTCAGATATAGGTGTCGATAGGCATTTCAGATATAGTTGCCGATTGGCATTTTAAAAATAGGTGCCGATAGGCATTTTAGATGTAGTTTCCGATAGGCATTTCAAAAATAGGTGCCGATAGACATTTCAAATATAGGTGCCGATAGGCATATCAGATATAGTTGCCAATGGGCATTTAAAATATAGGTGCCTATAGGCATTTCAAATATAGGTGTCGATAGGCATTTCAGATATAAATGCCGAATAGCATTTCAGATATAGGTGCCGATAGGCATTTCTGATGTGTTTGCCTATAGGCATTTCAAATATAGGTGCTGATAGGCATTTCAGATGTAGTTTATGATAGGCATTTCAAAAATACGTGCCGATAGGCATTTCAGATATAGGTGCCGATAGGCATTTCAGATATAGTTACCGATTGGCATTTTAAAAATAGGTGCCGATAGGCATTTCAGATATAGAAGCCAATAGGCATTTCAAATATAGGTGCCGATAGGCATTCCAGATATGGTTGCCGATAGGCATTTCAAATATAGGTGTCGATAAGCATTTCAGATATAAATGCCGAAATACATTTCAGATATAGGTGCCGATAGGAATTTCTGATGTGGTTGCCGATAGGCATTTCAAATATAGGTGCTGATAGGCATTTCAGATGTAGTTTTCGATAGGCATTTCAAAAATAGCTGCCGATAGGCATTTCAGATATTGGTGCCGATAGGTATTTCAAATATAAGTGCCGATAAGCATTTCAGATATAGTTGCCGATTAGCATTTTTAAAATAGGTGCCGATAGGCATTTCAGATATAGAAGCCGATAGGCATTTCAAATATAGGTGCCGATAGGCATTCCAGATATAGTTGCCGATAGGTATTTCAAATATAAGTGCTGAAAGGCATTTCAGATGTAGTTTCCGATAGGCATTTCAAAAATTGGTGCCGATAGGCATTTTAGATATAGGTGCCGATAGGCATTTCAGATATAGTTGCCGATTGGAATTTTAAAAATAGGTGCCGATAGGCATTTCAGATATAGAAGCCGATAGGCATTTCAAATATAGGTGCCGATAAGCATTCCAGATATGGTTGCCGATAGGCATTTCAAATATTGGTGCTGATAGGCATTTCATATGTAGTTCCTGATAGGCATTTCAAAAATTGGTGCCGATAGGCATTACAGATGTAGGTGCCGATAGGCATTTCAGATATAGTTGCCGATTGGCATTTTAAAAATAGGTGCCGATAGGCATTTCAGATATAGAAGCCGATAGGCATTTTAAATATAGGTGCCGATAGGCATTCCGGATATGGTTGCCGATAGGAATTTCAAATATAGGTGCTGATAGGCATTTTAGATGTAGTTTCCGATAGGCATTTCAAAAATAGGTGCCATAGGCATTTTAGATATAGGTGCCGATAGGCATTTCAGATACAGAAGCCGATAGGCATTTCAAATATAGGTGCCGATAGGCATTCCAGATATGGTAACCGATAGGCATTTCAAATATAGTTGCCGATTGGCATTTTTAAAATAGGTGCCGGTAGACATTTCAGATATAGAAGCCGATAGGCATTTCAAATGTAGGTGCCGATTGGCATTCCAGATATGGTTGCCGATAGGCATTTCAAATATAAGTGCTGAAAGGCATTTCAGATGTAGTTTCCGATAGGCATTTCAAAAATTTGTGCCGATAGGCATTTTAGATATAGGTGCCGATAGGCATTTCAGATATAGTTGCCGATTGGCACTTTAAAAATAGGTGCCGATAGGCATTTCAGATATAGAAGCCGATAGGTATTTCAAATATAGGTGTCGATAGGCATTTCAGATATGGTTGCCGATAGGCATTTCAAATATAGGTGCTGATTGGCATTTCAGATGTAGTTTCCGATAGGCATTTCTAAAATTGGTGCCGATAGGCATTTCAGATATAGGTGCCGATACGCATTTCAGATATAGTTGCATATTGGCATTTTAAAAATAGGTGTCGATAGGCATTTCAGATATAGAAGCCGATAGGCATTTCAAATATAGGTGCCGATAGGCATTTCAGATATAGGTACCGATAGGCATTTCAGATATAGTTACCGATTGGCATTTTAAAAATAGGTGCCGATAGGCATTTCAGATATAGAAGCCGATAGGTATTTCAAATATAGGTGTCGATAGGCATTTCAGATATGGTTGCCGATAGGCATTTCAAATATAGGTGCTGATAGGCATTCCAGATGTAGTTTCCGATAGGCATTTCAGATATAGGTGCCGATAGGCATTTCAGATATAGTTGCCGATTGGCATTTTAAAAATAGGTGCCGATAGGCATTTTAGATGTAGTTTCTGATTGGCATTTCAAAAATAGGTGCCGATAGGCATTTCAGATATAGGTGCCGATAGGCATATCAGATATAGTTGCCGATAGGCATTTAAAATATAGGTGCCGATAGGCATTTCAAATATAGGTGTCGATAGGCATTTCAGATATAAATGCCGAAAGGCATTTAAAATATAGGTGCCGATAGGTATTTCTGATGTGGTTGCCGATAGGCATTTCAAATATAGGTGCTGATAGGCATTTCAGATGTAGTTTTCGATAGGCATTTCAAAAATAGGTGCCGATAGGCATTTCAGATATAGGTCCCGATAGACACTTCAGATATAGTTGCCGATTGGCATTTAAAAAATCGGTGCCGATAGGCATTTCAGATATAGAAGCCGATAGGCAATTCAAATATAGGTGCCGATAGGCATTCCAGATATGGTTGCCGATAGGCATTTCAAAAGTAGGTGCTGATAGGCATTTCAGATGTAGTTTCCGATAGGCATTTCAAAAATTGGTGCCGATAGGCATTTCAGTTATAGGTGCCGAAAGGCATTTCAGATATAGTTGCCGATTGGCATTTTAAAAATAGGTGCCGATACGCATTTCAGATAGAGAAGCCGATAGGTATTTCAAATATAGGTGTCGATAGGCATTTCAGATATGGTTGCCGATAGGCATTTCAAATATTGGTGCTGATAGGCATTTCAGATTTAGTTTCCGATAGGCATTTCATAAATAGGTGCAGATAGGCATTTCAGATATAGGTGCCGATAGGCATTACAGATACAGTTGCCGATTGGCATTTTAAAAATAGGTGCCGTTAGGCATTTCAGATATGGTTGCCGACAGGCATTTCAAATATAAGTGCTGATAGGTATTTCAGATGTAATTTCCGATAGGCATTTCAAAAATAGGTGCCGATAGGAAATTCAGATATAGGTGCCGATAGGCATTTCAGGTATAGTTGCCGATTGGCATTTTAAAAATGGGTGCCGATAGGCATTTCAGATATAGAAGTCGATAGGCATTTCAAATATAGGTGCTGATAGGCATTTCAGATGTAGTTTCCGATAGGCATTTCAAAAATAGGTGCGGATAGGCATTTCAAATATAGGTGTCGATAGGCATTTCAGATATGGTTGCCGATAGGCATTTCAAATATTGGTGCTGATAGGCATTTCAGATGTAGTTTCCGATAGGCATTTCAAAAATAGGTGCCGATAGGCATTTCAGATATAGGTGCCGATAGGCATTACAGACATAGTTGCCGATTGGCATTTTAAAAATATGTGCCAAAAGGCATTTCAGATATAGAAGCCGATAGGCATTTCAAATATAGGTGCCGATAGGCATTCCAGATATGGTTGCCGATAGGCATTTTAAATATAGGTGCTGATAGGCATTTCAGATGTAGTTTCCGATAGGCATTTCAAAAATTGGTGCCGATTGGCATTTTAGATATAGGTGCCGATAGGCATTTCAGATATAGTTGCCGATTGGCATTTTAAAAATAGGTGCCGATAGGCATTTCATATTTAGATGCCGATAGGCATTTCAAATATAGGTGCGGATAAGCATTCCAGATATGGTTGCCGATAGGCATTTCAAATATAGGTGCTGATAGGCATTTCAGATGTAGTTTCCGATAGGCATTTCAAAAATTGGTGCCGATAGGCATTTCAGATATAGGTGCCGATAGGCATTTCAGATATAGTTGCCGATTGGCATTTTAAAAATAGGTGCCGATGGGCATTTCAGATATAGAAGCCGATAGGCATTTTAAATATAGGTGCCGATAGGCATTCCGGATATGGTTGCCGATAGGAATTTCAAATATAGGTGCTGATAGGCATTTTAGATGTAGTTTCCAATAGGCATTTCAAAAATAGGTGCCGATAGGCATTTTAGATATAGGTGCCGATAGGCATTTCAGATATAGAAGCCGATAGGCATTTCAAATATAGGTGCCGATAGGCATTCCAGATATGGTTGCCGATAGGCATTTCAAATATAGGTGCTGATAGGCATTTCAGATGTAGTTTCCGATAGGCATTTCAAAAATAGGTGCCGATAGGCATTTCAGATATAGGTGCCGATAGGCATTTCAGATATAGTTGCCGATTGGCATTTTTAAAATAGGTGCCGGTAGGCATTTCAGATATAGAAGCCGATAGGCATTTCAAATGTAGATGCCGATAGGCATTCCAGATATGGTTGCCGATAGGCATTTCAAATATAAGTGCTGAAAGGCATTTTAGATGTAGTTTCCGATAGGCATTTCAAAAATTGGTGCCTATAGGCATTTCAGATAAAGGTGCCGATAGGCATTTCAGATATAGTTGCCGATTGGCACTTTAAAAATAGGTGCCGATAGGCATTTCAGATATAGAAGCTGATATGTATTTCAAATATAGGTGTCGATAGGCATTTCAGATATGGTTGCCGATAGGCATTTCAAATATTGGTGCTGATAGGCATTTCAGATGTAGTTTCCGATAGGCATTTCAAAAATAGGTGCCGATAGGCGTTTCAGATATAGTTGCCGATTTGGCATTTTTTAAATAGGTGCCGATAGGCATTTCAGATATAGAAGCCGATAGGCATTTCAAATATAGGTGCCGATAGGCATTCCAGATATAGTTGCTGATAGGCATTTCAAATATAGGTGCTGATTGGCATTTCAGATGTAGTTTCCGATAGGCATTTCTAAAATTGGTGCCGATAAGGCATTTCAGATATAGGTGCCGATAAGCATTTCAGATATTGTTGCCGATTGGCATTTTAAAAATAGGTGTCGATAGGCATTTCAGATATAGAAGCCGATAGGCATTTCAAATATAGGTGTCGATAGGCACTTCAGATATGGTTGCCGATAGGCATTTCAAATATAGGTTCTGATAGGCATTTCAGATGTAGTTTCCAATAGGCATTTAAAAAATAGGTGCCGATAGGCATTTTAGATATAGGTGCCGATAGGCATTTCAGATATAGTTTTCGATTGGCATTTTAAAAATAGGTGCCGATAGGCATTTTAGATGTAGTTTCCGATAGGCATTTCAAAAATAGGTGCCGATAGGCATTTCAGATATAGGTGCCGATAGGCATATCAGATATAGTTGCCGATAGGCATTTAAAATATAGGTGCCGATAGGCATTTCAAATATAGGTGTCGATAGGCATTTCAGATATAAATGCCGAAAGGCATTTCAGATATAGGTGCCGATAGGCATTTCTGATGTGGTTGCCGATAGGCATTTCAAATATAGTTGCTGATAGGCATTTCAGATGTAGTTTTCGATAGGCATTTCAAAAATGGATGCCGATAGGCATTTCAGATATAGGTGCCGATAGACACTTCAGATATAGTTGCCGATTGGCATTTAAAAAATAAGTGCCGATAGGCATTTCAGATATAGAAGCCGATAGGTATTTCAAATATAGGTGTCGATAGGCATTTCAGATATGGTTGCCGATAGGCATTTCAAATATAGGTGCTGATAGGCATTTCAGATGTAGTTTCCGATAGGCAAAAGAAAAAATAGGTGCCGATAGGCATTTCAGATATAGGTGCCGATAGGCATTTCAGATATAGTTGCCGATTGGCATTTTAAAAATAGGTGCCGATAGGCATTTCAGATATAGAAGCCGATAGGCATTTCAAATATAGGTGCCGATAGGCATTCCAGATATGGTTGCCGATAGGCATTTCAAATATAGGTGCTGATAGGCATTTCAGATGTAGTTTCCGATAGGCATTT
This sequence comes from Venustoraphidia nigricollis, assembly GCA_034508555.1. Classification (NCBI taxonomy): domain Eukaryota; kingdom Metazoa; phylum Arthropoda; class Insecta; order Raphidioptera; family Raphidiidae; genus Venustoraphidia; species Venustoraphidia nigricollis. The sequence goes on along the minus strand of JAVRKA010000444.1, from coordinate 55,541 downwards.
CAAAAATAGGTGTCGATAGGCATTTCAGATATAGGTGCCGATAGGCATTTCAGATATAGTTGCCGATTGGCATTTTAAAAATAGGTGCCGATAGGCATTTCAGATATAGAAGCCGATAGGCATTTCAAATATAGGTGCCGATAGGCATTCCAGATATGGTTGCCGATAGGCATTTCAAATATAGGTGCTGATAGGCATTTCAGATGTAGTTTCCGATAGGCATTTCAAAAAGAGGTGCCGATAGGCATTTCAGATATAGGTGCCGATAGGCATTTCAGACATGGTTGCAATTGGCATTTTAAAAATAGGTGCCGATAGGCATTTCAGATATAGAAGCCGATAGGCATTTCAAATATAGGTGCCGATAGGCATTCCAGATATGATTGCCGATAGGCATTTCAAATATAGGTGCTGATAGGCATTTCAGATGTAGTTTCCGATAGGCATTTCAAAAATAGGTGCCGATAGGCATTTCAGATATAGGTGCTGATAGGCATTTCAGATATAGTTGCCTATTGGCATTTTAAAAATAGGTGCCGATAGGCATTTCAGATATAGAAGCCGATAGGCATTTTAAATATAGGTGCCGATAGGCATTCCAGAGATGGTTGCCGATAGGCATTTCAAATATAGGTGCTGATAGGCATTTCAGATGTAGTTTCCGATAGGCATTTAAAAAATTGGTGCCGATAGGCATTTCAGATAGAGGTGCCGATAGGCATATCAGATATAGTTGCCGATAGGCATTTAAAATATAGGTGCCAATAGGCATTTCAAATATAGGTGTCGATAGGCATTTCAGATATGAATGCCGAAAGGCATTTCAGATATAGTTGCCGATTGGCATTTTAAAAATAGGTGCCGATAGGCATTTCAGATATAGAAGCCGATATGCATTTCAAATATAGGTGCCGATAGGCATTCCAGATATGGTTGCCGATAGGCATTTCAAATATAGGTGCTTATAGGCAGTTTAGATGTAGTTTCCGATAGGCATTTCAAAAATTGATGCCGATAGGCATTTCAGATAGAGGTGCCGATAGGCATTTCAGATATAGTTGCCGATTGGCATTTTAAAAACAGGTGCCGATAGGCATTTCAGATATAGAAGCCGATAGGCATTTCAAATATAGGTGCCGATAGGCATTCCAGATATGGTTGCCGATAGGCATTTCAAATATAGGTGATGATAGGCATTTCAGATGTAGTTTCCGATAGGCATTTCAAAAATAGGTGTCGATAGGCATTTCAGATATAGGTGTCGATAGGCATTTCAGATATAGGTGTCGATAGGCATTTCAGATATAGGTGTCGATAGGCATTTCAGATATAGGTGTCGATAGGCATTTCAGATATAGGTGTCGATAGGCATTTCAGATATAGGTGTCGATAGGAATTTCAGATATAGGTGACGATAGGCATTTCAGATATAGGTGCCGATAGGCATTTCAGATATAGTTGCCGATTGGCATTTTAAAAATAGGTGCCGATAGGCATTTCAGATATAGAAGCCGATAGGCATTTCAAATATGGGTGCCGATAGGCATTCCAGATATGGTTGCCGATAGGCATTTTAAATATATGTGCTGATAGGCTTTTCAGATGTAGTTTCCGATAGGCATTTCAAAAATAGGTGTCGATAGGCATTTCAGATATAGGTGTCGATAGGCATTTCAGATATAGGTGTCGATAGGCATTTCAGATATAGGTGTCGATAGGCATTTCAGATATAGGTGTCGATAGGCATTTCAGATATAGGTGTCGATAGGCATTTCAGATATAGGTGTCGATAGGCATTTCAGATATAGGTGTCGATAGGCATTTCAGATATAGGTGCCGATAGGCATTTCAGATATAGTTGCCGATTGGCATTTTAAAAATAGGTGCCGATAGGCATTTCAGATATAGAAGCCGATAGGCATTTCAAATATAGGTGCCGATAGGCATTCCAGATATGGTTGCCGATAGGCATTTTAAATATAGGTGCTGATAGGCATTTCAGATGTAGTTTCCGATAGGCATTTCAAAAATAGGTGTCGATAGGCATTTCAGATATAGGTGTCGATAGGCATTTCAGATATAGGTGTCGATAGGCATTTCAGATATAGGTGTCGATAGGCATTTCAGATATAGGTGTCGATAGGCATTTCAGATATAGGTGTCGATAGGCATTTCAGATATAGGTGTCGATAGGCATTTCAGATATAGGTGTCGATAGGCATTTCAGATATAGGTGCCGATAGGCATTTCAGATATAGTTGCCGGTTGGCATTTTAAAAATAGGTGCCGATAGGCATTTCAAATATAGGTGCCGATAGGCATTCCAGATATGGTTGCCGATAGGCATTTCAAATATAGGTGCTGATAGGCATTTCAGATGTAGTTTCCGATAGGCATTTCAAAAATAGGTGTCGATAGGCATTTCAGATATAGGTGTCGATAGGCATTTCAGATATAGGTGTCGATAGGCATTTCAGATATAGGTGTCGATAGGCATTTCAGATATAGGTGTCGATAGGCATTTCAGATATAGGTGTCGATAGGCATTTCAGATATAGGTGTCGATAGGCATTTCAGATATAGGTGCCGATAGGCGTTTCAGATATAGTTGCCGGTTGGCATTTTAAAAATAGGTGCCGATAGGCATTTCAGATATAGAAGCCGATAGGCATTTCAAATATAGGTGCCGATAGGCATTCCAGATATGGTTGCCGATAGGCATTTCAAATATAGGTGCTGATAGGCATTTCAGATGTAGTTTCCGATAGGCATTTCAAAAATAGGTGTCGATAGGCATTTCAGATATAGGTGTCGATAGGCATTTCAGATATAGGTGTCGATAGGCATTTCAGATATAGGTGTCGATAGGCATTTCAGATATAGGTGTCGATAGGCATTTCAGATATAGGTGTCGATAGGCATTTCAGATATAGGTGTCGATAGGCATTTCAGATATAGGTGTCGATAGGCATTTCAGATATAGGTGTCGATAGGCATTTCAGATATAGGTGCCGATAGGCATTTCAGATATATTTGCCGATTGGCATTTAAAAATAGGTGCCGATAGGCATTTCAGATATAGAAGCCGATAGGCATTTCAAATATAGGTGCCGATAGGCATTCCAGATATGGTTGCCGATAGGCATTTCAAATATAGGTGCTGATAGGCATTTTAGATGTACTTTCCGATAGGCATTTCAAAAATAGGTGTCGAAAGGCATTTCAGATATAGGTGTCGATAGGCATTTCAGATATAGGTGTCGATAGGCATTTCAGATATAGGTGTCGTTAGGCATTTCAGATATAGGTGTCGATAGGCATTTCAGATATAGGTGTCGATAGGCATTTCAGATATAGGTGTCGATAGGCATTTCAGATATAGGTGTCGATAGGCATTTCAGATATAGGTGCCGATAGGCATTTCAGATATAGTTGCCGATTGGCATTTTAAAAATAGGTGCCGATAGGCATTTCAGATATAGAAGCCGATAGGCATTTCAAATATAGGTGCCGATAGGCATTCCAGATATGGTTGCCGATAGGCATTTCAAATATAGGTGCTGATAGGCATTTCAGATGTAGTTTCCAAAAGGCATTTCAAAAATAGGTGTCGATAGGCATTTCAGATATAGGTGTCGATAGGCATTTCAGATATAGGTGTCGATAGGCATTTCATATATAGGTGTCGATAGGCATTTCAGATATAGGTGTCGATAAGCATTTCAGATATAGGTGTCGATAGGCATTTCAGATATAGGTGTCGATAGGCATTTCAGATATAGGTGTCGATAGGCATTTCAGATATAAGTGCCGATAGGCATTTCAGATATAGTTGCCGATTGGCATTTTAAAAATAGGTGCCGATAGGCATTTCAGATATAGAAGCCGATAGGCATTTCAAATATAGGTGCCGATAGGCATTCCAGATATGGTTGTTGATAGGCATTTCAAATATAGGTGCTGATAGGCATTTCAGATGTAGTTTCCGATAGGCATTTCAAAAATAGGTGTCGATAGGCATTTCAGATATAGGTGTCGATAGGCATTTCAGATATAGGTGTCGATAGGCATTTCAGATATAGGTGTCGATAGGCATTTCAGATATAGGTGTCGATAGGCATTTCAGATATAGGTGTCGATAGGCATTTCAGATATAGGTGTCGATAGGCATTTCAGATATAGGTGTCGATAGGCATTTCAGATGTAGGTGCCGATAGGCATTTCAGATATAGTTGCCGATTGGCATTTTAAAAATAGGTGCCGATAGGCATTTCAGATATAGAAGCCGATAGGCATTTCAAATATAGGTGCCGATAGGCATTCCAGATATGGTTGCCGATAGGCATTTCAAATATAGGTGCTGATAGGCATTTCAGATGTAGTTTCCGATAGGCATTTCAGATATAGGTGTCGATAGGCATTTCAGATATAGGTGCCGATAGGCATTTCAGATATAGTTGCCGATTGGCATTTTAAAAATAGGTGCCGATAGGCATTTCAGATATAGAAGCCGATAGGCATTTCAAATATAGGTGCCGATAGGCATTCCAGATATGGTTGCCGATAGGCATTTCAAATATAGGTGCTGATAGGCATTTTAGATGTAGTTTCCGATAGGCATTTCAAAAATATGTGTCGATAGGCATTTCAGATATAGGTGTCGATAGGCATTTCAGATATATGTGTCGATAGGCATTTCAGATATAGGTGTCGATAGGCATTTCAGATATAGTTGCCGATTGGCATTTTAAAAATAGGTGCCGATAGGTATTCCAGATATGGTTGCCGATAGGCATTTCAAATATAGGTGCTGATAGGCATTTCAGATGTAGTTTCCGATAGGCATTTCAAAAATAGGTGTCGATAAACATTTCAGATATAGGTGTCGATAGGCATTTCAGATATAGGTGTCGATAGGCATTTCAGATATAGGTGTCGATAGGCATTTCAGATATAGGTGTCGATAGGCATTTCAGATATAGGTGTCGATAGGCATTTCAGATATAGGTGTCGATAGGCATTTCAGATATAAGTGTCGATAGGCATTTCAGATATAGGTGCCGATAGGCATTTCAGATATAGTTGCCGATTGGCATTTTAAAAATAGGTGCCGATAGGCATTTCAGATATAGAAGCCGATAGGCAATTCAAATATAGGTGCCGATAGGCATTCCAGATATGGTTGCCGATAGGCATTTCAAATATAGGTGCTGATAGGCATTTCAGATGTAGTTTCCGAAAGGCATTTCAAAAATAGGTGTCGATAGGCATTTCAGATATAGGTGTCGATAGGCATTTCAGATATAGGTGTCGATAGGCATTTCAGATATAGGTGTCGATAGGCATTTCAGATATAGGTGTCGATAGGCATTTCAGATATAGGTGTCGATAGACATTTCAGATATAGGTGTCGATAGGCATTTCAGATATAGGTGTCGATAGGCATTTCAGATATAGGTGCCGATAGGCATTTCAGATATAGTTGCCGATTGGCATTTTAAAAATAGGTGCCGATAGGCTTTTCAGATATAGAAGCCGATAGGCATTTCAAATATAGGTGCCGATAGGCATTCCAGATATGGTTGCCGATAGGCATTTCAAATATAGGTGCTGATAGGCATTTCAGATGTAGTTTCCGATAGGCATTTCAAAAATAGGTGTCGATAGGCATTTCAGATATAGGTGTCGATAGGCATTTCAGATATAGGTGTCGATAGGCATTTCAGATATAGGTGTCGATAGGCATTTCAGATATAGGTGTCGATAGGCATTTCAGATATAGGTGTCGATAGGCATTTCAGATATAGGTGTCGATAGGCATTTCAGATATAGGTGCCGATAGGCATTTCAGATATAGTTGCCGATTGGCATTTTAAAAATAGGTGCCGATAGGCATTTCAGATATAGAAGCCGATAGGCATTTTAAATATAGGTGCCGATAGGCATTCCAGATATGGTTGCCGATAGGCATTTCAAATATAGGTGCTGATAGGCATTTCAGATGTAGTTTCCGATAGGCATTTCAAAAATAGGTGTCGATAGGCATTTCAGATATAGGTGTCGATAGGCATTTCAGATATAGGTGTCGATAGGCATTTCAGATATAGGTGTCGATAGGCATTTCAGATATAGGTGCCGATAGGCATTTCAGATATAGTTGCCGATTGGCATTTTAAAAATAGGTGCCGATAGGCATTTCAGATATAGAAGCCGATAGGCATTTCAAATATAGGTGCCGATAGGCATTTCAGATATGGTTGCCGATAGGCATTTCAAATATAGGTGCTGATAGGCATTTCAGATGTAGTTTCCGATAGGCATTTCAAAAATAGGTGTCGATAGGCATTTCAGATATAGGTGTCGATAGGCATTTCAGATATAGGTGTCGATAGGCATTTCAGATATAGGTGTCAATAGGCATTTCAGATATAGGTGTCGATAGGCATTTCAGATATAGGTGTCGATAGGCATTTCAGATATAGGTGTCGATAGGCATTTCAGATATAGGTGTCGATAGGCATTTCAGATATAGGTGTCGATAGGCATTTCAGATATAGGTGCCGATAGGCATTTCAGATATAGTTGCCGATTGGCATTTAAAAATAGGTGCCGATAGGCATTTCAGATATAGAAGCCGATAGGCATTTCAAATATAGGTGCCGATAGGCATTCCAGATATGGTTGCCGATAGGCATTTCAAATATAGGTGCTGATAGGCATTTCAGATGTAGTTTCCGATAGGCATTTCAAAAATAGGTGTCGATAGGCATTTCAGATATAGGTGTCGATAGGCATTTCAGATATAGGTGTCGATAGGCATTTCAGATATAGGTGTCGATAGGCATTTCAGATATAGGTGTCGATAGGCATTTCAGATATAGGTGTCGATAGGCATTTCAGATATAGGTTTAGATAGGCATTTCAGATATAAGTGTCGATAGGCATTTCAGATATAGGTGCCGATAGGCATTTCAGATATAGTTGCCGATTGGCATTTTAAAAATAGGTGCCGATAGGCATTTCAGATATAGAAGCCGATAGGCATTTCAAATATAGGTGCCGATAGGCATTCCAGATATGGTTGCCGATAGGCATTTCAAATATAGGTGCTGATAGGCATTTCAGATGTAGTTTCCGATAGGCACTTCAAAAATAGGTGTCGATAGGCATTTCAGATATAGGTGTCGATAGGCATTTCAGATATAGGTGTCGAAAGGCATTTCAGATATAGGTGTCGATAGGCATTTCAGATATAGGTGTCGATAGGCATTTCAGATATAGGTGTCGATAGGCATTTCAGATATAGGTGTCGATAGGCATTTCAGATATAGGTGTCGATAGGCATTTCAGATATAGGTGCCGATAGGCATTTCAGATATAGTTGCCGATTGGCATTTTTAAAATAGGTGCCGATAGGCATTTCAGATATAGAAGCCGATAGGCATTTCAAATATAGGTGCCGATAGGCATTCCAGATATGGTTGCCGATAGGCATTTCAAATATAGGTGCTGATAGGCATTTCAGATGTAGTTTCCGATAGGCATTTCAAAAATAGGTGTCGATAGGCATTTCAGATATAGGTGTCGATAGGCATTTCAGATATAGGTGTCGATAGGCATTACAGATATAGGTGTCGATAGGCATTTCAGATATAGGTGTCGATAGGCATTTCAGATATAGGTGTCGATAGGCATTTCAGATATAGGTGTCGATAGGCATTTCAGATATAGGTGTCGATAGGCATTTTAGATATAGGTGTCGATAGGCATTTCAGATATAAGTGCCGATAGGCATTTCAGATATAGTTGCCGATTGGCATTTTAAAAATAGGTGCCGATAGGCATTTCAGATATAGAAGCCGATAGGCATTTCAAATATAGGTGCCGTTAGGCATTCCAGATATGGTTGCCGATAGGCATTTCAAATATAGTTGCTGATAGGCATTTCAGATGTAGTTTCCGATAGGCATTTCAAAAATAGGTGTCGATAGGCATTTCAGATATAGGTGTCGATATGCATTTCAGATATAGGTGTCGATAGGCATTACAGATATAGGTGTCGATAGGCATTTCAGATATAGGTGTCGATAGGCATTTCAGATATAGGTGTCGATAGGCATTTCAGATATAGGTGTCGATAGGCATTTCAGATATAGGTGTCGATAGGCATTTCAGATATAGGTGTCGATAGGCATTTTAGATATAAGTGCCGATAGGCATTTCAGATATAGTTGCCGATTGGCATTTTAAAAATAGTTGCCGATAGGCATTTCAGATATATAAGCCGATAGGCATTTCAAATATAGGTGCCGGTAGGCATTCCAGATATGGTTGCCGATAGGCATTTGAAATATAGGTGCTGATAGGCATTTCAGATGTAGTTTCCGATTGGCATTTCAAAAATAGGTGTCGATAGGCATTTCAGATATATGTGTCGATAGGCATTTCAGATATAGGTGTCGATAGGCATTTCAGATATAGGTGTCGATAGGCATTTCAGATATAGGTGTCGATAGGCATTTCAGATATAGTTGCCGATTGGCATTTTAAAAATAGGTGCCGATAGGCATTTCAGATATAGAAGCCGATAGGCATTTCAAATATAGGTGCCGATAGGCATTCCAGATATGGTCGCCGATAGGCATTTCAAATATAGGTGCTGATAGGCATTTCAGATGTAGTTTCCGATAGGCATTTCAAAAATAGGTGTCGATAGGCATTTCAGATATAGGTGTCGATAGGCATTTCAGATATAGGTGTCAATAGGCATTTCAGATATAGGTGTCGATAGGCATTTCAGATATAGGTGTCGATAGGCATTTCAGATATAGGTGTCGATAGGCATTTCAGATATAGGTGTCGATAGGCATTTCAGATATAGGTGTCGATAGGCATTTCAGATATAGGTGTCGACAGGCATTTCAGATATAGGTGCCGATAGGCATTTCAGATATAGTTGCCGATTGGCATTTTAAAAATAGGTGCCGATAGGTATTTCAGATATAGAAGCCGATAGGCATTTCAAATATAGGTGCCGATAGGCATTCCAGATATGGTTGCCGATAGGCATTTCAAATATAGGTGCTGATAGGCATTTCAGATGCAGTTTTCGATAGGCATTTCAAAAATAGGTGTCGATAGGCATTTCAGATATAGGTGTCGATAGGCATTTCAGATATAGGTGTCGATAGGCATTTCAGATATAGGTGTCGATAGGCATTTCAGATATAGGTGTCGATAGGCATTTCAGATATAGGTGTCGATAGGCATTTCAGATATAGGTGTCGATAGGCATTTCAGATATAGGTGTCGATAGGCATTTCAGATATAGGTGCCGATAGGCATTTCAGATATAGTTGCCGATTGGCATTTTAAAAATAGGTGCCGATAGGCATTTCAGATATAGAAGCCGATAGGCATTTCAAATATAGGTGCCGATAGGCATTCCAGATATGGTTGCCGATAGGCATTTCAAATATAGGTGCTGATAGGCATTTCAGATGTAGTTTCCGATAGGCACTTCAAAAATAGGTGTCGATAGGCATTTCAGATATAGGTGTCGATAGGCATTTCAGATATAGGTGTCGATAGGCATTTCAGATATAGGTGTCGATAGGCATTTCAGATATAGGTGTCGATAGGCATTTCAGATATAGGTGTCGATAGGCATTTCAGATATAGGTGTCGATAGGCATTTCAGATATAGGTGTCGATAGGCATTTCAGATATAGGTGCCGATAGGCATTTCAGATATAGTTGCCGATTGGCATTTTTAAAATAGGTGCCGATAGGCATTTCAGATATAGAAGCCGATAGGCATTTCAAATATAGGTGCCGATAGGCATTCCAGATATGGTTGCCGATAGGCATTTCAAATATAGGTGCTGATAGGCATTTCAGATGTAGTTTCCGATAGGCATTTCAAAAATAGGTGTCGATAGGCATTTCAGATATAGGTGTCGATAGGCATTTCAGATATAGGTGTCGATAGGCATTACAGATATAGGTGTCGATAGGCATTTCAGATATAGGTGTCGATAGGCATTTCAGATATAGGTGTCGATAGGCATTTCAGATATAGGTGTCGATAGGCATTTCAGATATAGGTGTCGATAGGCATTTTAGATATAGGTGTCGATAGGCATTTCAGATATAAGTGCCGATAGGCATTTCAGATATAGTTGCCGATTGGCATTTTAAAAATAGGTGCCGATAGGCATTTCAGATATAGAAGCCGATAGGCATTTCAAATATAGGTGCCGTTAGGCATTCCAGATATGGTTGCCGATAGGCATTTCAAATATAGTTGCTGATAGGCATTTCAGATGTAGTTTCCGATAGGCATTTCAAAAATAGGTGTCGATAGGCATTTCAGATATAGGTGTCGATATGCATTTCAGATATAGGTGTCGATAGGCATTACAGATATAGGTGTCGATAGGCATTTCAGATATAGGTGTCGATAGGCATTTCAGATATAGGTGTCGATAGGCATTTCAGATATAGGTGTCGATCGGCATTTCAGATATAGGTGTCGATAGGCATTTCAGATATAGGTGTCGATAGGCATTTCAGATATAAGTGCCGATAGGCATTTCAGATATAGTTGCCTATTGGCATTTTAAAAATAGTTGCCGATAGGCATTTCAGATATATAAGCCGATAGGCATTTCAAATATAGGTGCCGATAGGCATTCCAGATATGGTTGCCGATAGGCATTTGAAATATAGGTGCTGATAGGCATTTCAGATGTAGTTTCCGATTGGCATTTCAAAAATAGGTGTCGATAGGCATTTCAGATATAGGTGTCGATAGGCATTTCAGATATAGGTGTCGATAGGCATTTCAGATATAGGTGTCGATAGGCATTTCAGATATAGGTGTCGATAGGCATTTCAGATATAGTTGCCGATTGGCATTTTAAAAATAGGTGCCGATAGGCATTTCAGATATAGAAGCCGATAGGCATTTCAAATATAGGTGCCGATAGGCATTCCAGATATGGTTGCCGATAGGCATTTCAAATATAGGTGCTGATAGGCATTTCAGATGTAGTTTCCGTTAGGCATTTCAAAAATAGGTGTCGATAGGCATTTCAGATATAGGTGTCGATAGGCATTTCAGATATAGGTGTCAATAGGCATTTCAGATATAGGTGTCGATAGGCATTTCAGATATAGGTGTCGATAGGCATTTCAGATATAGGTGTCGATAGGCATTTCAGATATAGGTGTCGATAGGCATTTCAGATATAGGTGTCGATAGGCATTTCAGATATAGGTGTCGACAGGCATTTCAGATATAGGTGCCGATAGGCATTTCAGATATAGTTGCCGATTGGCATTTTAAAAATAGGTGCCGATAGGTATTTCAGATATAGAAGCCGATAGGCATTTCAAATATAGGTGCCGATAGGCATTCCAGATATGGTTGCCGATAGGCATTTCAAATATAGGTGCTGATAGTCATTTCAGATGCAGTTTTCGATAGGCATTTCAAAAATAGGTGTCGATAGGCATTTCAGATATAGGTGTCGATAGGCATTTCAGATATAGGTGTCGATAGGCATTTCAGATATAGGTGTCGATAGGCATTTCAGATATAGGTGTCGATAGGCATTTCAGATATAGGTGTCGATAGGCTTTTCAGATATAGGTGCCGATTGGCATTTCAGATATAGTTGCCGATTGGCATTTTAAAAATAGGTGCCGATAGGCATTTCAGATATAGAAGCCGATAGGCATTTCAAATATAGGTGCCGATAGGCATTCCAGATATGGTTGCCGATAGGTATTTCAAATATAGGTGCTGATAGGCATTTCAGATGTAGTTTCCGATAGGCATTTTAAAAATAGGTGTCGATAGGCATTTCAGATATAGGTGTCGATAGGCATTTCAGATATAGGTGTCAATAGGCATTTCAGATATAGGTGTCGATAGGAATTTCAGATATAGGTGTCGATAGGCATTTCAGATATAGGTGTCGATAGGCATTTCAGATATAGGTGTCGATAGGCATTTCAGATATAGGTGTCGATAGGCATTTCAGATATAGGTGTCGATAGGCATTTCAGATATAGGTGCCGATAGGCATTTCAGATATAGTTGCCGATTGGCATTTTAAAAATAGGTGCCGATAGGCATTTCAGATATAGAAGCCGATAGGCATTTCAAATATAGGTGCCGATAGGCATTCCAGATATGGTTGCCGATAGGCATTTCAAATATAGGTGCTGATAGGCATTTCAGATGTAGTTTCCGATAGGCATTTCAAAAATAGGTGTCGATAGGCATTTCAGATATAGGTGTCGATAGGCATTTCAGATATAAGTGTCGATAGGCATTTCAAATATAGGTGTCGATAGGCATTTCAGATATAGGTGTCGATAGGCATTTCAGATATAGGTGTCGATAGGCATTTCAGATATAGGTGCCGATAGGCATTTCAGATATAGTTGCCGATTGGCATTTTAAAAATAGGTGCCAATAGGCATTTCAGATATAGAAGCCGATAGGCATTTCAAATATAGGTGCCGATAGGCATTCCAGATATGGTTGCCGATAGGCATTTCAAATATAGGTGCTGATAGGCATTTCAGATGTAGTTTCCGATAGGCATTTCAAAAATAGGTGTCGATAGGCATTTCAGATATAGGTGTCGATAGGCATTTCAGATATAGGTGTCGATAGGCATTTCAGATATAGGTGTCGATAGGCATTTCAGATATAGGTGTCGATAGGCATTTCAGATATAGGTGCCGATAGGCATTTCAGATAAAGTCGCCGATTGGCATTTAAAAATAGGTGCCGATAGGCATTTCAGATATAGAAGCCGATAGGCATTTCAAATATAGGTGCCGATAGGCATTCCAGATATGGTTGCCGATAGGCACTTCAAATATAGGTGCTGATAGGCATTTCAGATGTAGTTTCCGATAGGCATTTCAAAAATAGGTGTCGATAGGCATTTCAGATATAGGTGTCGATTGGCATTTCAGATATAGGTGTCGATAGGCATTTCAGATATAGGTGTCGATAGGCATTTCAGATATAGGTGCCGATAGGCATTTCAGATATAGTTGCCGATTGGCATTTTAAAAATAGGTGCCGATAGGCATTTTAGTTATAGAAGCCGATAGGCATTTCAAATATAGGTGCCGATAGGCATTCCAGATATGGTTGCCGATAGGCATTTCAAATATAGGTGCTGATAGGCATTTCAGATGTAGTTTCCGATAGGCATTTCAAAAATAGGTGTCGATAGGCATTTCAGATATAGGTGTCGATAGGCATTTCAGATATAGGTGTCGATAGGCATTTCAGATATAGGTGTCGATAGGCATTTCAGATATAGGTGTCGATAGGCATTTCAGAAATAGGTGTCGATAGGCATTTCAGATATAGGTGTCGATAGGCATTTCAGATATAGGTGTCGATAGGCATTTCAGATATAGGTGTCGATAGGCATTTCAGATATAGGTGCCGATAGGCATTTCAGATATAGTTGCCGATTGGCATTTAAAAATAGGTGCCGATAGGCATTTCAGATATAGAAGCCGATAGGCATTTCAAATATAGGTGCCGATAGGCATTCCAGATATGGTTGCCGATAGGCATTTCAAATATAGGTGCTGATAGGCATTTCAGATGTAGTTTCCGATAGGCATTTCAAAAATAGGTGTCGATAGGCATTTCAGATATAGGTGTCGATAGGCATTTCAGATATAGGTGTCGATAGGCATTTCAGATATAGGTGTCGATAGGCATTTCAGATATAGGTCTCGATAGGCATTTCAGATATAGGTGTCGATAGGCATTTCAGATATAGGTGTCGATAGGCATTTCAGATATAGGTGTCGATAGGCATTTCAGATATAGGTGCCGATAGGCATTTCAGATATAGTTGCCGATTGGCATTTTAAAAATAGGTGCCGATAGGCATTTCAGATATAGAAGCCGATAGGCATTTCAAATATAGGTGCCGATAGGCATTCCAGATATGGTTGCCGATAGGCATTTCAAATATAGGTGCTGATAGGCATTTCAGATGTAGTTTCCGATAGGCACTTCAAAAAGAGGTGTCGATAGGCATTTCAGATATAGGTGTCGATAGGCATTTAGATATAGGTGTCGATAGGCATTACAGATATAGGTGTCGATAGGCATTTCAGATATAGGTGTCGATAGGCATTTCAGATATAGGTGTCGATAGGCATTTCAGATATAGGTGTCGATAGGCATTTTAGATATAGGTGTCGATAGGCATTTCAGATATAAGTGCCGATAGGCATTTCAGATATAGTTGCCGATTGGCATTTTAAAAATAGGTGCCGATAGGCATTTCAGATATAGAAGCCGATAGGCATTTCAAATATAGGTGCCGATAGGCATTCCAGATATGGTTGCCGATAGGCATTTCAAATATAGGTGCTGATAGGCATTTCAGATGTAGTTTCCGATAGGCACTTCAAAAATAGGTGTCGATAGGCATTTTAGATATAGGTGTCGATAGGCATTTCAGATATAGGTGTCGATAGGCATTTCAGATATAGGTGTCGATAGGCATTTCAGATATAGGTGTCGATAGGCATTTCAGATATAGGTATCGATAGGCATTTCAGATATAGGTGTCGATAGGCATTTCAGATATAGGTGTCGATAGGCATTTCAGATATAGGTGCCGATAGGCATTTCAGATATAGTTGCCGATTGGCATTTTTAAAATAGGTGCCGATAGGCATTTCAGATATAGAAGCCGATAGGCATTTCAAATATAGGTGCCGATAGGCATTCCAGATATGGTTGCCGATAGGCATTTCAAATATAGGTGCTGATAGGCATTTCAGATGTAGTTTCCGATAGGCATTTCAAAAATAGGTGTCGATAGGCATTTCAGATATAGGTGTCGATAGGCATTTCAGATATAGGTGTCGATAGGCATTACAGATATAGGTGTCGATAGGCATTTCAGATATAGGTGTCGATAGGCATTTCAGATATAGGTGTCGATAGGCATTTCAGATATAGGTGTCGATAGGCATTTCAGATATAGGTGTCGATAGGCATTTTAGATATAGGTGTCGATAGGCATTTCAGATATAAGTGCCGATTGGCATTTCAGATATAGTTGCCGATTGGCATTTTAAAAATAGGTGCCGATAGGCATTTCAGATATAGAAGCCGATAGGCATTTCAAATATAGGTGCCGTTAGGCATTCCAGATATGGTTGCCGATAGGCATTTCAAATATAGTTGCTGATATGCATTTCAGATGTAGTTTCCGATAGGCATTTCAAAAATAGGTGTCGATAGGCATTTCAGATATAGGTGTCGATATGCATTTCAGATATAGGTGTCGATTGGCATTACAGATATAGGTGTCGATAGGCATTTCAGATATAGGTGTCGATAGGCATTTCAGATATAGGTGTCGATAGGCATTTCAGATATAGGTGTCGATAGGCATTTCAGATATAGGTGTCGATAGGCATTTCAGATATAGGTGTCGATAGGCATTTCAGATATAAGTGCCGATAGGCATTTCAGATATAGTTGCCGATTGGCATTTTAAAAATAGTTGCCGATAGGCATTTCAGATATATAAGCCGATAGGCATTTCAAATATAGGTGCCGATAGGCATTCCAGATATGGTTGCCGATAGGCATTTGAAATATAGGTGCTGATAGGCATTTCAGATGTAGTTTTCGATTGGCATTTCAGATATAGGTGTCGATAGGCATTTCAGATATAGGTGTCGATAGGCATTTCAGATATAGGTGTCGATAGGCATTTCAGATATAGTTGCCGATTGGCATTTTAAAAATAGGTGCCGATAGGCATTTCAGATATAGAAGCCGATAGGCATTTCAAATATAGGTGCGGATAGGCATTCCAGATATGGTTGCCGATAGGCATTTCAAATATAGGTGCTGATAGGCATTTCAGATGTAGTTTCCGATAGGCATTTCAAAAATAGGTGTCGATAGGCATTTCAGATATAGGTGTCGATAGGCATTTCAGATATAGGTGTCAATAGGCATTTCAGATATAGGTGTCGATAGGCATTTCAGATATAGGTGTCGATAGGCATTTCAGATATAGGTGTCGATAGGCATTTCAGATATAGGTGTCGATAGGCATTTCAGATATAGGTGTCGATAGGCATTTCAGATATAGGTGTCGACAGGCATTTCAGATATAGGTGCCGATAGGCATTTCAGATATAGTTGCCGATTGGCATTTTAAAAATAGGTGCCGATAGGTATTTCAGATATAGAAGCCGATAGGCATTTCAAATATAGGTGCCGATAGGCATTCCAGATATGGTTGCCGATAGGCATTTCAAATATAGGTGCTGATAGGCATTTCAGATGCAGTTTTCGATAGGCATTTCAAAAATAGGTGTCGATAGGCATTTCAGATATAGGTGTCGATAGGCATTTCAGATATAGGTGTCGATAGGCATTTCAGATATAGGTGTCGATAGGCATTTCAGATATAGGTGTCGATAGGCATTTCAGATATAGGTGTCGATAGGCATTTCAGATATAGGTGCCGATTGGCATTTCAGATATAGTTGCCGATTGGCATTTTAAAAATAGGTGCCGATAGGCATTTCAGATATAGAAGCCGATAGGCATTTCAAATATAGGTGCCGATAGGTATTCCAGATATGGTTGCCGATAGGCATTTCAAATATAGGTGCTGATAGGCATTTCAGATGTAGTTTCCGATAGGCATTTTAAAAATAGGTGTCGATAGGCATTTCAGATATAGGTGTCGATAGGCATTTCAGATATAGGTGTCAATAGGCATTTCAGATATAGGTGTCGATAGGCATTTCAGATATAGGTGTCGATAGGCATTTCAGATATAGGTGTCGATAGGCATTTCAGATATAGGTGTCGATAGGCATTTCAGATATAGGTGTCGATAGGCATTTCAGATATAGGTGTCGATAGGCATTTCAGATATAGGTGCCGATAGGCATTTCAGATATAGTTGCCGATTGGCATTTTAAAAATAGGTGCCGATAGGCATTTCAGATATAGAAGCCGATAGGCATTTCAAATATAGGTGCCGATAGGCATTCCAGATATGGTTGCCGATAGGCATTTCAAATATAGGTGCTGATAGGCATTTCAGATGTAGTTTCCGATAGGCATTTCAAAAATAGGTGTCGATAGGCATTTCAGATATAGGTGTCGATAGGCATTTCAGATATAGGTGTCGATAGGCATTTCAAATATAGGTGTCGATAGGCATTTCAGATATAGGTGTCGATAGGCATTTCAGATATAGGTGTCGATAGGCATTTCAGATATAGGTGCCGATAGGCATTTCAGATATAGTTGCCGATTGGCATTTTAAAAATAGGTGCCAATAGGCATTTCAGATATAGAAGCCGATAGGCATTTCAAATATAGGTGCCGATAGGCATTCCAGATATGGTTGCCGATAGGCATTTCAAATATAGGTGCTGATAGGCATTTCAGATGTAGTTTCCGATAGGCATTTCAAAAATAGGTGTCGATAGGCATTTCAGATATAGGTGTCGATAGGCATTTCAGATATAGGTGTCGATAGGCATTTCAGATATAGGTGTCGATAGGCATTTCAGATATAGGTGTCGATAGGCATTTCAGATATAGGTGCCGATAGGCATTTCAGATATAGTCGCCGATTGGCATTTAAAAATAGGTGCCGATAGGCATTTCAGATATAGAGCCGATAGGCATTTCAAATATAGGTGCCGATAGGCATTCCAGATATGGTTGCCGATAGGCATTTCAAATATAGGTGCTGATAGGCATTTCAGGTGTAGTTTCCGATAGGCATTTCAAAAATAGGTGTCGATAGGCATTTCAGATATAGGTGTCGATAGGCATTTCAGATATAGGTGTCGATAGGCATTTCAGATATAGGTGTCGATAGGCATTTCAGATATAGGTGCCGATAGGCATTTCAGATATAGTTGCCGATTGGCATTTTAAAAATAGGTGCCGATAGGCATTTTAGATATAGAAGCCGATAGGCATTTCAAATATAGGTGCCGATAGGCATTCCAGATATGGTTGCCGATAGGCATTTCAAATATAGGTGCTGATAGGCATTTCAGATGTAGTTTCCGATAGGCACTTCAAAAATAGGTGTCGATAGGCATTTCAGATATAGGTGTCGACAGGCATTTCAGATATAGGTGCCGATAGGCATTTCAAATATAGTTGCCGATTGGCATTTTAAAAATAGGTGCCGATAGGCATTTCAGATATAGAAGCCGATAGGCATTTCAGATATAGGTGTCGATAGGCATTTCAGATATAGGTGTCGATAGGCATTTCAGAAATAGGTGTCGATAGGCATTTCAGATATAGGTGTCGATAGGCATTTCAGATATAGGTGTCGATAGGCATTTCAGATATAGGTGTCGATAGGCATTTCAGATATAGGTGCCGATAGGCATTTCAGATATAGTTGCCGATTGGCATTTAAAAATAGGTGCCGATAGGCATTTCAGATATAGAAGCCGATAGGCATTTCAAATATAGGTGCCGATAGGCATTCCAGATATGGTTGCCGATAGGCATTTCAAATATAGGTGCTGATAGGCATTTCAGATGTAGTTTCCGATAGGCATTTCAAAAATAGGTGTCGATAGGCATTTCAGATATAGGTGTCGATAGGCATTTCAGATATAGGTGTCGATAGGCATTTCAGATATAGGTGTCGATAGGCATTTCAGATATAGGTCTCGATAGGCATTTCAGATATAGGTGTCGATAGGCATTTCAGATATAGGTGTCGATAGGCATTTCAGATATAGGTGTCGATAGGCATTTCAGATATAGGTGCCGATAGGCATTTCAGATATAGTTGCCGATTGGCATTTTAAAAATAGGTGCCGATAGGCATTTCAGATATAGAAGCCGATAGGCATTTCAAATATAGGTGCCGATAGGCATTCCAGATATGGTTGCCGATAGGCATTTCAAATATAGGTGCTGATAGGCATTTCAGATGTAGTTTCCGATAGGCACTTCAAAAATAGGTGTCGATAGGCATTTCAGATATAGGTGTCGATAGGCATTTCAGATATAGGTGTCGATAGGCATTATAGATATAGGTGTCGATAGGCATTTCAGATATAGGTGTCGATAGGCATTTCAGATATAGGTGTCGATAGGCATTTCAGATATAGGTGTCGATAGGCATTTCAGATATAGGTGTCGATAGGCATTTCAGATATAGGTGCCGATAGGCATTTCAGATATAGTTGCCGATTGGCATTTTTAAAATAGGTGCCGATAGGCATTTCAGATATAGAAGCCGATAGGCATTTCAAATATAGGTGCCGATAGGCATTCCAGATATGGTTGCCAAAAGGCATTTCAAATATAGGTGCTGATAGGCATTTCAGATGTAGTTTCCGATAGGCATTTCAAAAATAGGTGTCGATAGGCATTTCAGATATAGGTGTCGATAGGCATTTCAGATATAGGTGTCGATAGGCATTACAGATATAAGTGTCGATAGGCATTTCAGATATAGGTGTCGATAGGCATTTCAGATATAGGTGTCGATAGGCATTTCAGATATAGGTGTCGATAGGCATTTCAGATATAGGTGTCGATAGGCATTTTAGATATAGGTGTCGATAGGCATTTCAGATATAAGTGCCGATAGGCATTTCAGATATAGTTGCCGATTGGCATTTTAAAAATAGGTGCCGATAGGCATTTCAGATATAGAAGCCGATAGGCATTTCAGATATAGGTGTCGATAGGCATTTCAGATATAGGTGTCGATAGGCATTTCAGATATAGGTGTCGATAGGCATTTCAGATATAGGTGTCGATAGGCATTTCAGATATAGGTGTCGATAGGCATTTCAGATATAGGTGTCGATAGGCATTTCAGATATAGTTGCCGATTGGCATTTTAAAAATAGGTGCCGATAGGCATTTCAGATATAGAAGCCGATAGGCATTTCAAATATAGGTGCCGATAGGCATTCCAGATATGGTTGCCGATAGGCATTTCAAATATAGGTGCTGATAGGCATTTCAGATGTAGTTTCCGATAGGCATTTCAAAAATAGGTGTCGATAGGCATTTCAGATATAGGTGTCGATAGGCATTTCAGATATAGGTGTCAATAGGCATTTCAGATATAGGTGTCGATAGGCATTTCAGATATAGGTGTCGATAGGCATTTCAGATATAGGTGTCGATAGGCATTTCAGATATAGGTGTCGATAGGCATTTCAGATATAGGTGTCGATAGGCATTTCAGATATAGGTGTCGATAGGCATTTCAGATATAGGTGCCGATAGGCATTTCAGATATAGTTGCCGATTGGCATTTTAAAAATAGGTGCCGATAGGTATTTCAGATATAGAAGCCGATAGGCATTTCAAATATAGGTGCCGATAGGCATTCCAGATATGGTTGCCGATAGGCATTTCAAATATAGGTGCTGATAGGCATTTCAGATGCAGTTTCCGATAGGCATTTCAAAAATAGGTGTCGATAGGCATTTCAGATATAGGTGTCGATAGGCATTTCAGATATAGGTGTCGATAGGCATTTCAGATATAGGTGTCGATAGGCATTTCAGATATAGGTGTCGATAGGCATTTCAGATATAGGTGTCGATAGGCATTTCAGATATAGGTGCCGATTGGCATTTCAGATATAGTTGCCGATTGGCATTTTAAAAATAGGTGCCGATAGGCATTTCAGATATATATAAGCCGATAGGCATTTCAAATATAGGTGCCGATAGGCATTCCAGATATGGTTGCCGATAGGCATTTCAAATATAGGTGCTGATAGGCATTTCAGATGTAGTTTCCGATAGGCATTTTAAAAATAGGTGTCGATAGGCATTTCAGATATAGGTGTCGATAGGCATTTCAGATATAGGTGTCAATAGGCATTTCAGATATAGGTGTCGATAGGCATTTCAGATATAGGTGTCGATAGGCATTTCAGATATAGGTGTCGATAGGCATTTCAGATATAGGTGTCGATAGGCATTTCAGATATAGGTGTCGATAGGCATTTCAGATATAGGTGTCGATAGGCATTTCAGATATAGGTGCCGATAGGCATTTCAGATATAGTTGCCGATTGGCATTTTAAAAATAGGTGCCGATAGGCATTTCAGATATAGAAGCCGATAGGCATTTCAAATATAGGTGCCGATAGGCATTTCAGATATGGTTGCCGATAGGCATTTCAAATATAGGTGCTGATAGGCATTTCAGATGTAGTTTCCGATAGGCATTTCAAAAATATGTGTCGATAGGCATTTCAGATATAGGTGTCGATAGGCATTTCAGATATAGGTGTCGATAGGCATTTCAAATATAGGTGTCGATAGGCATTTCAGATATAGGTGTCGGAAGGCATTTCAGATATAGGTGTCGATAGGCATTTCAGATATAGGTGCCGATAGGCATTTCAGATATAGTTGCCGATTGGCATTTTAAAAATAGGTGCCAATAGGCATTTCAGATATAGAAGACGATAGGCATTTCAAATATAGGTGCCGATAGGCATTCCAGATATGGTTGCCGATAGGCATTTCAAATATAGGTGCTGATAGGCATTTCAGATGTAGTTTCCGATAGGCATTTCAAAAATAGGTGTCGATAGGCATTTCAGATATAGGTGTCGATAGGCATTTCAGATATAGGTGTCGATAGGCATTTCAGATATAGGTGTCGATAGGCATTTCAGATATAGGTGTCGATAGGCATTTCAGATATAGGTGCCGATAGGCATTTCAGATATAGTCGCCGATTGGCATTTAAAAATAGGTGCCGATAGGCATTTCAGATATAGAAGCCGATAGGCATTTCAAATATAGGTGCCGATAGGCATTCCAGATATGGTTGCCGATAGGCATTTCAAATATAGGTGCTGATAGGCATTTCAGATGTAGTTTCCGATAGGCATTTCAAAAATAGGTGTTGATAGGCATTTCAGATATAGGTGTCGATAGGCATTTCAGATATAGGTGTCGATAGGCATTTCAGATATAGGTGTCGATAGGCATTTCAGATATAGGTGTCGATAGGCATTTCAGATATAGGTGTCGATAGGCATTTCAGATATAGGTGTCGATAGGCATTTCAGATATAGGTGTCGATAGGCATTTCAGATATAGGTGCCGATAGGCATTTCAGATATAGTTGCCGATTGGCATTTTAAAAATAGGTGCCGATAGGCATTTTAGATATAGAAGCCGATAGGCATTTCAAATATAGGTGCCGATAGGCATTCCAGATATGGTTGCCGATAGGCATTTCAAATATAGGTGCTGATAGGCATTTCAGATGTAGTTTCCGATAGGCATTTCAAAAATAGGTGTCGATAGGCATTTCAGATATAGGTGTCGATAGGCATTTCAGATATAGGTGTCGATAGGCATTTCAGATATAGGTGTCGATAGGCATTTCAGATATAGGTGTCGATAGGCATTTCAGATATAGGTGTCGATAGGCATTTCAGATATAGGTGTCGATAGGCATTTCAGATATAGGTGTCGATAGGCATTTCAGATATAGGTGTCGATAGGCATTTCAGATATAGGTGCCGATAGGCATTTCAGATATAGTTGCCGATTGGCATTTAAAAATAGGTGCCGATAGGCATTTCAGATATAGAAGCCGATAGGCATTTCAAATATAGGTGCCGATAGGCATTCCAGATATGGTTGCCGATAGGCATTTTAAATATAGGTGCTGATAGGCATTTCAGATGTAGTTTCCGATAGGCATTTCAAAAATAGGTGTCGATAGGCATTTCAGATATAGGTGTCGATAGGCATTTCAGATATAGGTGTCGATAGGCATTTCAGATATAGGTGTCGAAAGGCATTTCAGATATAGGTGTCGATAGGCATTTCAGATATAGGTGTCGATAGGCATTTCAGATATAGGTGTCGATAGGCATTTCAGATATAGGTGCCGATACGCATTTTAGATATAGTTGCCGATTGGCATTTTAAAAATAGGTGCCGATAGGCATTTCAGATATAGAAGCCGATAGGCATTTCAAATATAGGTGCCGATAGGCATTCCAGATATGGTTGCCGATAGGCATTTCAAATATAGGTGCTGATAGGCATTTCAGATGTAGTTTCCGATAGGCACTTCAAAAATAGGTGTTGATAGGCATTTCAGATATAGGTGTCGATAGGCATTTCAGATATAGGTGTCGATAGGCATTTCAGATATAGGTGTCGATAGGCATTTCAGATATAGGTGTCGATAGGCATTTTAGATATAGGTGTCGATAGGCATTTCAGATATAGGTGTCGATAGGCATTTCAGATATAGGTGTCGATAGGCATTTCAGATATAGGTGCCGATAGGCATTTCAGATATAGTTGCCGATTGGCATTTTTAAAATAGGTGCCGATAGGCATTTCAGATATAGAAGCCGATAGGCATTTCAAATATAGGTGCCGATAGGCATTCCAGATATGGTTGCTGATAGGCATTTCAAATATAGGTGCTGATAGGCATTTCAGATGTAGTTTCCGATAGGCATTTCAAAAATAGGTGTCGATAGGCATTTCAGATATAGGTGTCGATAGGCATTTCAGATATAGGTGTCGATAGGCATTACAGATATAGGTGTCGATAGGCATTTCAGATATAGGTGTCGATAGGCATTTCAGATATAGGTGTCGATAGGCATTTCAGGTATAGGTGTCGATAGGCATTTCAGATATAGGTGTCGATAGGCATTTCAGATATAGGTGTCGATAGGCATTTCAGATATAAGTGCCGATAGGCATTTCAGATATAGTTGCCGATTGGCATTTTAAAAATAGGTGCCGATAGGCATTTCAGATATAGAAGCCGATAGGCATTTCAAATATAGGTGCCGATAGGCATTCCAGATATGGTTGCCGATAGGCATTTGAAATATAGGTGCTGATAGGCATTTCAGATGTAGTTTCCGATAGGCATTTCAAAAATAGGTGTCGATAGGCATTTCAGATATAGGTGTCGATAGGCATTTCAGATATAGGTGTCGATAGGCATTTCAGATATAGGTGTCGATAGGCATTTCATATATAGGTGCCGATAGGCATTTCAGATATAGTTGCCGATTGGCATTTTAAAAATAGATGCCGATAGGCATTTCAGATATAGGTGTCGATAGGCATTTCAGATATAGGTGTCGATAGGCATTTCAGATATAAGTGCCGATAGGCATTTCAGATATAGCTGCCGATTGGCATTTTAAAAATAGGTGCCGATAGGCATTTCAGATATAGAAGCCGATAGGCATTTCAAATATAGGTGCCGATAGGCATTCCAGATATGGTTGCCGATATGCATTTGAAATATAGGTGCTGATAGGCATTTCAGATGTAGTTTCCGATAGGCATTTCAAAAATAGGTGTCGATAGGCATTTCAGATATAGGTGTCGATAGGCATTTCAGATATAGGTGTCGATAGACATTTCAGATATAGGTGTCGATAGGCATTTCAGATATAGGTGCCGATAGGCATTTCAGATATAGTTGACGATTGGCATTTTAAAAATAGGTGCCGATAGGCATTTCAGATATAGAAGCCGATAGGCATTTCAAATATAGGTGCCGATAGGCATTCCAGATATGGTTGCCGATAGGCATTTCAAATATAGGTGCTGATAGGCATTTCAGATGTAGTTTCCGATAGGCATTTCAAAAATAGGTGTCGATAGGCATTTCAGATATAGGTGTCGATAGGCATTTCAGATATAGGTGTCAATAGGCATTTCAGATATAGGTGTCGATAGGCATTTCAGATATATGTGTCGATAGGCATTTCAGATATAGGTGTCGATAGGCATTTGAGATATAGGTGTCGATAGGCATTTCAGATATAGGTGTCGATAGGCATTTCAGATATAGGTGTCGATAGGCATTTCAGATATAGGTGCCGATTGGCATTTCAGATATAGTTGCCGATTGGCATTTTAAAAATAGGTGCCGATAGGCATTTCAGATATAGAAGCCGATAGGCATTTCAAATATAGGTGCCGATAGGCATTCCAGATATGGTTGCCGATAGGCATTTCAAATATAGGTGCTGATAGGCATTTCAGATGTAGTTTCCGATAGGCATTTCAAAAATAGGTGTCGATAGGCATTTCAGATATAGGTGTCGATAGGCATTTCAGATATAGGTGTCGATAGGCATTTCAGATATAGGTGTCGATAGGCATTTCAGATATAGGTGTCGATAGGCATTTCAGATATAGGTGTCGATAGGCATTTCAGATATAGGTGCCGATAGGCATTTCAGATATAGTTGCCGATTATCATTTTAAAAATAGGTGCCGATAGGCATTTCAGATATAGAAGCCGATTGGCATTTCAAATATAGGTGCCGATAGGCATTCCAGATATGGTTGCCGATGAGCATTTCAAATATAGGTGCTGATAGGCATTTCAGATGTAGTTTCCGATAGGCATTTCAAAAATAGGTGTCGATAGGCATTTCAGATATAGTTGCCGATTGGCATTTTAAAAATAGGTGCCGATAGGCATTTCAGATATAGAAGCCGATAGGCATTTCAAATATAGGTGCCGATAGGCATTCCAGACATGGTTGCCGATAGGCATTTCAAATATAGGTGCTGATAGGCATTTCAGATGTAGTTTCCGATAGGCATTTCAAAAATAGGTGTCGATAGGCATTTCAGATATAGGTGTCGATAGGCATTTCAGATATAGGTGTCGATAGGCATTACAGATATAGGTGTCGATAGGCATTTCAAATATAGGTGTCGATAGGCATTTCAGATATAGGTGTCGATAGGCATTTCAGATATAGGTGTCGATAGGCATTTCAGATATAGGTGTCGATAGGCATTTCAGATATAGGTGTCGATAGGCATTTCAGATATAAGTGCCGATAGGCATTTCAGATATAGAAGCCGATTGGCATTTTAAAAATAGGTGCCGATAGGCACTTCAAAAATAGGTGTCGATAGGCATTTCAGTTATAGGTGTCGATAGGCATTTCAGATATAGGTGTCGATAGGCATTTCAGATATAGGTGTCGATAGGCATTTCAGATATAGGTGTCGATAGGCATTTCAGATATAGGTGTCGATAGGCATTTCAGATATAGGTGTCGATAGGCATTTCAGATATAGGTGTCGATAGGCATTTCAGATATAGGTGCCGATAGGCATTTCAGATATAGTTGCCGATTGGCATTTTAAAAATAGGTGCCGATAGGCATTTCAGATATAGGTGTCGATAGGAATTTCAGATATAGGTGTCGATAGGCATTTCAGATATAGGTGTCGATAGGCATTTCAGATATAAGTGCCGATAGGCATTTCAGATATAGTTGCCGATTGGCATTTTAAAAATAGGTGCCGATAAGCATTTCAGATATAGAAGCCGATAGGCATTTCAAATATAGGTGCCGATAGGTATTCCAGATATGGTTGCCGATAGGCATTTGAAATATAGGTGCTGAAAGACATTTCAGATGTAGTTTCCGATAGGCATTTCAAAAATAGGTGTCGATAGGCATTTCAGATATAGGTGTCGATAGGCATTTCAGATATAGGTGTCAATAGGCATTTCAGATATAGGTGTCGATAGGCATTTCAGATATAGGTGTCGATAGGCATTTCAGATATAGGTGTCGATAGGCATTTCAGATATAGGTGTCGATAGGCATTTCAGATATAGGTGTCGATAGGCATTTCAGATATAGGTGTCGATAGGCATTTCAGATATAGGTGCCGATAGGCATTTCAGATATAGTTGCCGATTGGCATTTTAAAAATAGGTGCCGATAGGCATTTCAGATATAGAAGCCGATAGGCATTTCAAATATAGGTGCCGATAGGCATTCCAGATATGGTTGCCGATAGGCATTTCAAATATAGGAGCTGATAGGCATTTCAGATGTAGTTTCCGATAGGCATTTCAAAAATAGGTGTCGATAGGCATTTCAGATATAGGTGTCGATAGGCATTTCAGATATAGGTGTCGATAGGCATTTCAGATATAGGTGTCGATAGGCATTTCAGATATAGGTGTCGATAGGCATTTCAGATATAGGTGTCGATAGGCATTTCAGATATAGGTGCCGATTGCCATTTAAGATATAGTTGCCGATTGGCATTTTAAAAATAGGTGCCGATAGGCATTTCAGATATAGAAGCCGATAGGCATTTCAAATATAGGTGCCGATAGGCATTCCAGATATGGTTGCCGATAGGCATTTCAAATATAGGTGCTGATAGGCATTTCAGATGTAGTTTCCGATAGGCATTTCAAAAATAGGTGTCGATAGGCATTTCAGATATAGGTGTCGATAGGCATTTCAGATATAGGTGTCAATAGGCATTTCAGATATAGGTGTCGATAGGCATTTCAGATATAGGTGTCGATAGGCATTTCAGATATAGGTGTCGATAGGCATTTCAGATATAGGTGTCGATAGGCATTTCAGATATAGGTGTCGATAGGCATTTCAGATATAGGTGTCGATAGGCATTTCAGATATAGGTGCCGATAGGCATTTCAGATATAGTTGCCGATTGGCATTTTAAAAATAGGTGCCGATAGGCATTTCAGATATAGAAGCCGATAGGCATTTCAAATATAGGTGCCGATAGGCATTCCAGATATGGTTGCCGATAGGCATTTCAAATATAGGTGCTGATAGGCATTTCAGATGTAGTTTCCGATAGGCATTTCAAAAATTGGTGTCGATAGGCATTTCAGATATAGGTGTCGATAGGCATTTCAGATATAGGTGTCGATAGGCATTTCAGATATAGGTGTCGATAGGCATTTCAGATATAGGTGTCGATAGGCATTTCAGATATAGGTGCCGATAGGCATTTCAGATATAGGTGTCGATAGGCATTTCAGATATAGGTGTCAATAGGCATTTCAGATATAGGTGTCGATAAGCATTTCAGATATAGGTGCTGATAGGCATTTCAGATATAGGTGTCGATAGGCATTTCAGATATAGGTGTCGATAGGCATTTCAGATATAGGTGCCGATACGCATTTTAGATATAGTTGCCGATTGGCATTTTAAAAATAGGTGCCGATAGGCATTTCAGATATAGAAGCCGATAGGCATTTCAAATATAGGTGCCGATAGGCATTCCAGATATGGTTGCCGATAGGCATTTCAAATATAGGTGCTGATAGGCATTTCAGATGTAGTTTCCGATAGGCACTTCAAAAATAGGTGTTGATAGGCATTTCAGATATAGGTGTCGATAGGCATTTCAGATATAGGTGTCGATAGGCATTTCAGATATAGGTGTCGATAGGCATTTCAGATATAGGTGTCGATAGGCATTTTAGATATAGGTGTCGATAGGCATTTCAGATATAGGTGTCGATAGGCATTTCAGATATAGGTGTCGATAGGCATTTCAGATATAGGTGCCGATAGGCATTTCAGATATAGTTGCCGATTGGCATTTTTAAAATAGGTGCCGATAGGCATTTCAGATATAGAAGCCGATAGGCATTTCAAATATAGGTGCCGATAGGCATTCCAGTTATGGTTGCCGATAGGCATTTCAAATATAGGTGCTGATAGGCATTTCAGATGTAGTTTCCGATAGGCATTTCAAAAATAGGTGTCGATAGGCATTTCAGATATAGGTGTCGATAGGCATTTCAGATATAGGTGTCGATAGGCATTACAGATATAGGTGTCGATAGGCATTTCAGATATAGGTGTCGATAGGCATTTCAGATATAGGTGTCGATAGGCATTTCAGGTATAGGTGTCGATAGGCATTTCAGATATAGGTGTCGATAGGCATTTCAGATATAGGTGTCGATAGGCATTTCAGATATAAGTGCCGATAGGCATTTCAGATATAGTTGCCGATTGGCATTTTAAAAATAGGTGCCGATAGGCATTTCAGATATAGAAGCCGATAGGCATTTCAAATATAGGTGCCGATAGGCATTCCAGATATGGTTGCCGATAGGCATTTGAAATATAGGTGCTGATAGGCATTTCAGATGTAGTTTCCGATAGGCATTTCAAAAATAGGTGTCGATAGGCATTTTAGATATAGGTGTCGATAGGCATTTCAGATATAGGTGTCGATAGGCATTTCAGATATAGGTGTCGATAGGCATTTCATATATAGGTGCCGATAGGCATTTCAGATATAGTTGCCGATTGGCATTTTAAAAATAGATGCCGATAGGCATTTCAGATATAGGTGTCGATAGGCATTTCAGATATAGGTGTCGATAGGCATTTCAGATATAAGTGCCGATAGGCATTTCAGATATAGCTGCCGATTGGCATTTTAAAAATAGGTGCCGATAGGCATTTCAGATATAGAAGCCGATAGGCATTTCAAATATAGGTGCCGATAGGCATTCCAGATATGGTTGCCGATAGGCATTTGAAATATAGTTGCTGATAGGCATTTCAGATGTAGTTTCCGATAGGCATTTCAAAAATAGGTGTCGATAGGCATTTCAGATATAGGTGTCGATAGGCATTTCAGATATAGGTGTCGATAGGCATTTCAGATATAGGTGTCGATAGGCATTTCAGATATAGGTGCCGATAGGCATTTCAGATATAGTTGACGATTGGCATTTTAAAAATAGGTGCCGATAGGCATTTCAGATATAGAAGCCGATAGGCATTTCAAATATAGGTGCCGATAGGCATTCCAGATATGGTTGCCGATAGGCATTTCAAATATAGGTGCTGATAGGCATTTCAGATGTAGTTTCCGATAGGCATTTCAAAAATAGGTGTCGATAGGCATTTCAGATATAGGTGTCGATAGGCATTTCAGATATAGGTGTCAATAGGCATTTCAGATATAGGTGTCGATAGGCATTTCAGATATAGGTGTCGATAGGCATTTCAGATATAGGTGTCGATAGGCATTTCAGATATAGGTGTCGATAGGCATTTCAGATATAGGTGTCGATAGGCATTTTAGATATAGGTGTCGATAGGCATTTCAGATATAGGTGCCGATAGGCATTTCAGATATAGTTGCCGATTGGCATTTAAAAATAGGTGCCGATAGGCATTTCAGATATAGAAGCCGATAGGCATTTCAAATATAGGTGCCGATAGGCATTCCAGATATGGTTGCCGATAGGCATTTCAAATATAGGTGTTGATAGGCATTTCAGATGTAGTTTCCGATAGGCATTTCAAAAATAGGTGTCGATAGGCATTTCAGATATAGGTGTCGATAGGCATTTCAGATATAGGTGTCGGTAGGCATTTCAGACATAGGTGTCGATAGGCATTTCAGATATAGGTGTCGATAGGCATTTCAGATATAGGTGTCGATAGGCATTTCAGATATAGGTGTCGATAGGCATTTCAGATATAGGTGTCGATAGGCATTTCAGATATAGGTGCCGATAGGCATTTCAGATATAGTTGCCGATTGGCATTTTAAAAATAGGTGCCGATAGGCATTTCAGATATAGAAGCCGATAGGCATTTCAAATATAGGTGCCGATAGGCATTCCAGATATGGTTGCAGATAGGCATTTCAAATATAGGTGCTGATAGGCATTTCAGATGTAGTTTCCGATAGGCACTTCAAAAATAGGTGTCGATAGGCATTTCAGATATAGGTGTCGATAGGCATTTCAGATATAGGTGTCGATAGGCATTTCAGATATAGGTGTCGATAGGCATTTCACATATAGGTGTCGATAGGCATTTCAGATATAGGTGTCGATTGGCATTTCAGATATAGGTGTCGATAGGCATTTCAGATATAGGTGTCGATAGGCATTTCAGATATAGGTGCCGATAGGCATTTCAGATATAGTTGCCGATTGGCATTTTAAAAATAGGTGCCGATAGGCATTTCAGATATAGGTGTCGATAGGCATTTCAGATATAGGTGTCGATAGGCATTACAGATATAGGTGTCGATAGGCATTTCAGATATAGGTGTCGATAGGCATTTCAGATATAGGTGTCGATAGGCATTTTAGATATAAGTGTCGATAGGCATTTCAGATATAGGTGTCGATAGGCATTTCAGATATAGGTGTCGATAGGCATTTCAGATATAAGTGCCGATAGGCATTTCAGATATAGTTGCCGATTGGCATTTTAAAAATAGGTGCCGATAGGCATTTCAGATATAGTTGCCGATTGGCATTTAAAAATAGGTGCCGATAGGCATTTCAGATATAGAAGCCGATAGGCATTTCAAATATAGGTGCCGATAGGCATTCCAGATATGGTTGCCGATAGGCATTTCAAATATAGGTGTTGATAGGCATTTCAGATGTAGTTTCCGATAGGCATTTCAAAAATAGGTGTCGATAGGCATTTCAGATATAGGTGTCGATAGGCATTTCAGATATAGGTGTCGGTAGGCATTTCAGACATAGGTGTCGATAGGCATTTCAGATATAGGTGTCGATAGGCATTTCAGATATAGGTGTCGATAGGCATTTCAGATATAGGTGTCGATAGGCATTTCAGATATAGGTGTCGATAGGCATTTCAGATATAGGTGCCGATAGGCATTTCAGATATAGTTGCCGATTGGCATTTTAAAAATAGGTGCCGATAGGCATTTCAGATATAGAAGCCGATAGGCATTTCAAATATAGGTGCCGATAGGCATTCCAGATATGGTTGCCGATAGGCATTTCAAATATAGGTGCTGATAGGCATTTCAGATGTAGTTTCCGATAGGCACTTCAAAAATAGGTGTCGATAGGCATTTCAGATATAGGTGTCGATAGGCATTTCAGATATAGGTGTCGATAGGCATTTCAGATATAGGTGTCGATAGGCATTTCACATATAGGTGTCGATAGGCATTTCAGATATAGGTGTCGATTGGCATTTCAGATATAGGTGTCGATAGGCATTTCAGATATAGGTGTCGATAGGTATTTCAGATATAGGTGCCGATAGGCATTTCAGATATAGTTGCCGATTGGCATTTTAAAAATAGGTGCCGATAGGCATTTCAGATATAGGTGTCGATAGGCATTTCAGATATAGGTGTCGATAGGCATTACAGATATAGGTGTCGATAGGCATTTCAGATATAGGTGTCGATAGGCATTTCAGATATAGGTGTCGATAGGCATTTTAGATATAAGTGTCGATAGGCATTTCAGATATAGGTGTCGATAGGCATTTCAGATATAGGTGTCGATAGGCATTTCAGATATAAGTGCCGATAGGCATTTCAGATATAGTTGCCGATTGGCATTTTAAAAATAGGTGCCGATAGGCATTTCAGATATAGAAGCCAATAGGCATTTCAAATATAGGTGCCGATAGGCATTCCAGATATGGTTGCCGATAGGCATTTTAAATATAGGTGCTGATAGGCATTTCAGATGTAGTTTCCGATAGGCATTTCAAAAATAGGTATCGATAGGCATTTCAGATTTAGGTGTCGATAGGCATTTCAGATATAGGTGTCGATAGGCATTTCAGATATAGGTGTCGATAGGCATTTCAGATATAGGTGCCGATAGGCATTTCAGATATAGTTGCCGATTGTCATTTTAAAAATAGGTGCCGATAGGCATTTCAGATATAGAAGCCGATAGGCATTTCAAATATAGGTGCCGATAGGCATTCCAGATATGGTTGCCGATAGGCATTTCAAATATAGGTGCTGATAGGCATTTCAGATGTAGTTTCCGATAGGCATTTCAAAAATAGGTGTCGATAGGCATTTCAGATATAGGTGTCGATAGGCATTTCAGATATAGGTGTCAATAGGCATTTCAGATATAGGTGTCGATAGGCATTTCAGATATAGGTGTCGATAGGCATTTCAGATATAGGTGTCGATAGGCATTTCAGATATAGGTGTCGATAGGCATTTCAGATATAGGTGTCGATAGGCATTTCAGATATAGGTGTCGATAGGCATTTCAGATATAGGTGCCGATAGGCATTTCAGATATAGTTGCCGATTGGCATTTTATAAATAGGTTCCGATAGGCATTTCAGATATAGAAGCCGATAGGCATTTCAAATATAGGTGCCGATAGGCATTCCAGATATGGTTGCCGATAGGCATTTCAAATATAGGTGCTGATAGGCATTTGAGATGTAGTTTCCGATAGGCATTTCAAAAATAGGTGTCGATAGGCATTTCAGATATAGGTGTCGATAGGCATTTCAGATATAGGTGTCGATAGGCATTTCAGATATAGGTGTCGATAGGCATTTCAGATATAGGTGTCGATAGGCATTTCAGATATAGGTGTCGATAGGCATTTCAGATATAGGTGCCGATAGGCATTTCAGATATAGTTGCCGATTATCATTTTAAAAATAGGTGCCGATAGGCATTTCAGATATAGAAGCCGATAGGCATTTCAAATATAGGTGCCGATAGGCATTCCAGATATGGTTGCCGATAGGCATTTCAAATATAGGTGCTGATAGGCATGTAGTATTTATTACAAATCAATAAATATAGACTGAATTTTATTATTTGTTATTCGTTCTATTTTACAAATCAAACTGAAAACTTTTTCTCTACAAATTTTTAACACAAAAATTTTTGTTACATAATTATTAAAAATTAATTATTTAATCCTGTAAAGAAATATTTACAACGTTTACATGCTGTTGGCTGAAGTCGCCACAATACTCCCCCGCCAGTTTTGTCATTCTGTAGGGATAGTAAAGCGTACCTTCTTCTTCACCCTAGCTTGAGGATGATCCGTAGCCTCATCTTCAAACAGAGCTGGTTTTAATCTGTTGATAGAAATATTCGTGTTCTTTCCTTTGATGCGGACTGTGAAAAATTTATCTTGGCGTTTGATGACGGGAAATGGTCCTTCGTATGGTGGTTGAAGTGGACGGCGACCGCATCTTGTCGAACGAATACATGGGTACTATGTCTTAAATCTTTGTGTATGAATACTTTCTGTGTTCTGTGGCACGATCCTGGTTTTGGTTTCAGTTGATCCATTTGTGTCCTTAAACGCTCTGCGAGTGTGGCGGCGTCCTCAGTGGGTCCTTTGTTGTCGTTAAAAAATTGTCCTGGAATTCTTAAGGTCGTTCCGTACACTAATTCTGCTGCACTCGTTTTGATGCTTTCTTTGAATGCGACTCTTAGGCCCAGCAGTACAGAGGGTAAAGCTTCCGTCCAACGTGGTTCGTGACACATTAATGCGGTTTTCAATGAACGGTGAAACCGTTCAACCATACCATTGGCCTCGGGGTGATAGGCTGTTGTTCGGGCATGTTTGATGCCCAACATTTTTTCCAGCGATGAAAATAAGTTTGATTCAAATTGTTTCCCTTGGTCGGTAGTAATTTTTGCAGGTGTTCCAAATCGCGCAATCCATGTCGTGTAAAGTGCTTTTGCGACCGTTTCGGCGTTGATATCCGATATTGGAATAGCTTCAGGCCACCTTGAAAAGCGATCGATGCACGTTAGGATGTAACGGAATCCTTCCGATGGGGGCAGTGGTCCGACAATGTCTACATGGACGTGTTCAAAACGTTGATTTGGCGTTTCAAACACTCCTAGTGGACTGACAGTGTGTTTAAATATTTTTGCACGTTGACATTTGTTGCATTGTCTGCTCCAGCGTGCGCAGTCTGTGTTTATATTTGGCCATACGAATCGTTGCCGAATGAGTTTTGATGTGGCACGAATGCCCGGATGTGAGAGTCCATGAAGTGCTAAAAAAACATTTTTTCGGTGTGATTTTGGTATGTATGGTCTGATTGTACCACTTGACGTGTCGCAATATAGATGTTGTTGTGAATTAGGTAGCGGCATTCGTTGTAATTTTAGTACTGTATTTGTTTTCAGTAGATTCAATAATTCGGTATCTGTTGTTTGTGTCCGTGCGATTTCTTCGTAATCGATTGGCGTGGACGCAGTAATTGTATCTACCCGCGAGAGAGCGTCTGCGACAATATTTTCATCTCCTTTAACGTGGCGGATGTCCGTGCTGAATTGTGCAATGAAATGAAGATAACGTTGTTGTCGCGGTGTACATTTATCCGCTTTCTGTTGGAATGCGTATGTAATAGGCTTGTGATCCGTGTAAATGCTGAAATCACGCCCTTCGACCCAGTGCTTGAAATGTTTGATAGCTTCATATATAGCCAAGAGTTCTCGGTCATATGCGCTATATCGTTGTTGAGTTGGTGTTAATTTCCGTGAAAAAAATGCTATAGGTGTAAGCTGTCCGTCGCTGAGCTGGTCAAGAGCGGCGCCAATGGCTGCTTCTGATGCGTCGGTTTTTAGTACGAGTTGAGCGTTATTTTTTGGATAAACTAGCGTGCAAGCGTTGGCCAAACTTTGTTTGCACTTTTCGAAAGCTTCATCTGTGTCTGTAGTCCAGTGTATTGGTCGTTGATCTCGTTTACGAGCACCCTTAATCAATTCTAGGAGTGGTACTTGAATTTTTGAAGCATTTGGTATGAAGCGATGGTAGAAATTCAGCATTTGCAGAAATCTTCGCAGCTCACATAATTTGTTTGGCTTTTTGTAATCGAGTATTGCTTTTACTTTATTCGTTAGTGGTTTAATACCATCTTTGGTTATGCGTGTGCCCAAAAAATCTACCTCCGACTGACCAAACACGCATTTCTCGATGTTGAGAGTTATACCATACAACTGTAGACGTTTGAAAAGAGCTTCGAGGTGTTGTTTATGTAGAGCTATGCTTTCCGATGCTATCAATATGTCATCAATATATGCAAAAGTGAAGTCGAATTCCCGTAGAACTTCATCGATGAATCGTTGAAATGACTGAGCTGCGTTGCGTAGTCCGAAAGTCATTCTTACAAATTCGAATAGACCGAATGGCGTCGTGACTGCTGTTTTCGGTATGTCATTTGGTTCTACTGGAATGTGATGGTACGCTCTTTTCAAATCAATTGTTGAAAAAATAATTTTACCTTCGAGTAGCTGGGTTACGTCTTGTATGTGGGGTACTGGATATCTGTCTGGAGTTGTGACCGCGTTGAGTCGTCTGTAGTCTCCGCACACTCTCCATTCACCATTCTTTTTTGGTGTTAAGTGAATCGGGCTTGCCCAGGGGCTGGTTGAGCGACGACAAATGCCTTGCTGTAGCATAAACTCGAATTCTCTTTTTGCAGCTTTCAACCGATCTGGTGCTAATCGTCGAGGTTTTTCGTGTACTGGAGGACCCGTTGTTACGATGTGATGAGTAACGTTGTGATTTGTCTCTGTGATAGACTCTGGTTGAGTCAGTCGTGGATATTTTTTTAAGATGGCGGAAATCGGGTTGTCTTGTTGATCTGTTCTTGGGAACGTTGGAACTTCCGTAGCAATTTGTGTTATCGTGTGTCGCCGAGTTGACCTGTTCATTAGTAGTCGACGTTCTTTAAGGTCTACTAACAATCCATAATGACTGAGAAAATCGGCGCCGATTATCGGTTTTGCAATGTTTGCAATTATAAAACGCCATTTGAATTTTCGGTGTAAGCCAATGTCGATCGATAGTAGTGTATCTCCGTACGTTTGTATATTTGAACCATTTGCTGCGAAGAGAAAACCTTGTGGCGCATGATGTGCGCGTGTAGGTTTTACTGGAACAATGGAGACGTCGGCGCCGGTGTCAATGAGGAATGTCATATTTGATAGTTGGTCGTTGACGAATAGGCGGCATGTATTTTTCCCGTCGTGTGCCGCTTCCAGCGACGGTCTATCTAGTTTTCCGATTGATGAGCAGATATTGATGCTGAATATGAGCATGGCTGTTTGCATTTGATAGCCTTATCCCCGAACTTGAGGTGATAATAGCAAAGGGCAGATTGACGACTGTCAGGAGATCTACTTGACGAACGTCCACGACGACGTGATGGAGATCTGTTGAGTCGGTGGGTGGTCAGCGTTTTGACCTGTTCAGTTAAGTCGGCGATTTTCTCCTCTAATTTCATTAATTTGTTTGTTTCAGACGTGGATCTTGAAGTAACCGCGTAGGTTTCATCTCGTTTCACGATTTCCGATACCTTATCAGCTATTGTAGCCAGCTGTTCAGCGTTTAGAGTTGATTCGCTGGGTGCTACTATCGCGCGGATAGATGTAGGTAGTCGTTGGAGCCATAGCGTTTTTAACAAATCGTTACTGATGCGTTCGGCAGCCAGATTTTTCATGTCGTGTAGGATCTGACTTGGACGTTTGTCTGTTGCTTGATAGTCAGTGAACAATCTTTTTAGACGAGTTTCTTCCGATTCAGTGAATTCATGAATTAGCTGTTTCTTGATTTCGTTGTATTTACCTGTGGCAGGTGGTTGTAATATAATGTTGGCCACTCTTTCTATGATGTCACTGTCTAATGCTGCTACGATACTGTTGAATTTCGTGTCGTCTGATGTGATGTTAGTGATTAGAAATTGCGCTTCCATTTGACAAAACCATATTGCTGGGTTTGCTCTCCAAAATGGTGGCGGGCGAATTGCTACCCGCGCTATTTCAGTTGGTTGATTTACGTTTTCATTTTGTGGCGCGTTATCTATAGGATTAAGATTACCCAGTGGTTCCATGATGCGTAGTTCGAAATGCTTTAGTTCACTTAAACGTCGGGGTCACCAGTGTAGTATTTATTACAAATCAATAAATATAGACTGAATTTTATTATTTGTTATTCGTTCTATTTTACAAATCAAACTGAAAACTTTTTCTCTACAAATTTTTAACACAAAAATTTTTGTTACATAATTATTAAAAATTAATTATTTAATCCTGTAAAGAAATATTTACAACGTTTACATGCTGTTGGCTGAAGTCGCCACAGGCATTTCAGATGTAGTTTCCGATAGGCATTTCAAAAATAGGTGTCGATAGGCATTTCAGATATAGTTGCCGATTGGCATTTTAAAAATAGGTGCCGATAGGCATTTCAGATATAGAAGCCGATAGGCATTTCAAATATAGGTGCCGATAGGCATTCTAGATATGGTTGCCGATAGGCATTTCAAATATAGGTGCTGATAGGCATTTCAGATGTAGTTTCCGATAGGCATTTCAAAAATAGGTGTCGATAGGCATTTCAGATATAGGTGTCGATAGGCATTTCAGATATAGGTGTCGATAGGCATTACAGATATAGGTGTCGATAGGCATTTCAAATATAGGTGTCGATAGGCATTTCAGATATAGGTGTCGATAGGCATTTCAGATATAGGTGTCGATAGGCATTTCAGATATGCGTGTCGATAGGCATTTCAGATATAGGTGTCGATAGGCATTTCAGATATAAGTGCCGATAGGCATTTCAGATATAGAAGCCGATTGGCATTTTAAAAATAGGTGCCGATAGGCACTTCAAAAATAGGTGTCGATAGGCATTTCAGATATAGGTGTCGATAGGCATTTCAGATATAGGTGTCGATAGGCATTTCAGATATAGGTGTCGATAGGCATTTCAGATATAGGTGTCGATAGGCATTTCAGATATAGGTGTCGATAGGCATTTCAGATATAGGTGTCGATAGGCATTTCAGATATAGGTGTCGATAGGCATTTCAGATATAGGTGCCGATAGGCATTTCAGATATAGTTGCCGATTGGCATTTTAAAAATAGGTGCCGATAGGCATTTCAGATATAGGTGTCGATAGGAATTTCAGATATAGGTGTCGATAGGCATTTCAGATATAGGTGTCGATAGGCATTTCAGATATAAGTGCCGATAGGCATTTCAGATATAGTTGCCGATTGGCATTTTAAAAATAGGTGCCGATAAGCATTTCAGATATAGAAGCCGATAGGCATTTCAAATATAGGTGCCGATAGGTATTCCAGATATGGTTGCCGATAGGCATTTGAAATATAGGTGCTGAAAGGCATTTCAGATGTAGTTTCCGATAGGCATTTCAAAAATAGGTGTCGATAGGCATTTCAGATATAGGTGTCGATAGGCATTTCAGATATAGGTGTCAATAGGCATTTCAGATATAGGTGTCGATAGGCATTTCAGATATAGGTGTCGATAGGCATTTCAGATATAAGTGTCGATAGGCATTTCAGATATAGGTGTCGATAGTTATTTCAGATATAGGTGTCGATAGGCATTTCAGATATAGGTGTCGATAGGCATTTCAGATATAGGTGCCGATAGGCATTTCAGATATAGTTGCCGATTGGCATTTTAAAAATAGGTGCCGATAGGCATTTCAGATATAGAAGCCGATAGGCATTTCAAATATAGGTGCCGATAGGAATTCCAGATATGGTTGCCGATAGGCATTTCAAATATAGGTGCTGATAGGCATTTCAGATGCAGTTTCCGATAGGCATTTCAAAAATAGGTGTCGATAGGCATTTCAGATATAGGTGTCGATAGGCATTTCAGATATAGGTGTCGATAGGCATTTCAGATATAGGTGTCGATAGGCATTTCAGATATAGGTGTCGATAGGCATTTCAGATATAGGTGTCGATAGGCATTTCAGATATAGGTGCCGATTGCCATTTCAGATATAGTTGCCGATTGGCATTTTAAAAATAGGTGCCGATAGGCATTTCAGATATAGAAGCCGATAGGCATTTCAAATATAGGTGCCGATAGGCATTCCAGATATGGTTGCCGATAGGCATTTCAAATATAGGTGCTGATAGGCATTTCAGATGTAGTTTCCGATAGGCATTTCAAAAATAGGTGTCGATAGGCATTTCAGATATAGGTGTCGATAGGCATTTCAGATATAGGTGTCAATAGGCATTTCAGATATAGGTGTCGATAGGCATTTCAGATATAGGTGTCGATAGGCATTTCAGATATAGGTGTCGATAGGCATTTCAGATATAGGTGTCGATAGGCATTTCAGATATAGGTGTCGATAGGCATTTCAGATATAGGTGTCGATAGGCATTTCAGATATAGGTGCCGATAGGCATTTCAGATATAGTTGCCGATTGGCATTTTAAAAATAGGTGCCGATAGGCATTTCAGATATAGAAGCCGATAGGCATTTCAAATATAGGTGCCGATAGGCATTCCAGATATGGTTGCCGATAGGCATTTCAAATATAGGTGCTGATAGGCATTTCAGATGTAGTTTCCGATAGGCATTTCAAAAATAGGTGTCGATAGGCATTTCAGATATAGGTGTCGATAGGCATTTCAGATATAGGTGTCGATAGGCATTTCAGATATAGGTGTCGATAGGCATTTCAGATATAGGTGTCGATAGGCATTTCAGATATAGGTGCCGATAGGAATTTCAGATATAGGTGTCGATAGGCATTTCAGATATAGGTGTCAATAGGCATTTCAGATATAGGTGTCGATAAGCATTTCAGATATAGGTGCCGATAGGCATTTCAGATATAGTTGCCGATTGGCATTTTAAAAATAGGTGCCGATAGGCATTTCAGATATAGAAGCCGATAGGCATTTCAAATATAGGTGCCGATAGGCATTCCAGATATGGTTGCCGATAGGCATTTCAAATGTAGGTGCTGATAGGCATTTCAGATGTAGTTTCCGATAGGCATTTCAAAAATAGGTGTCGATAGGCATTTCAGATATAGGTGTCGATAGGCCTTTCAGATATAAGTGTCGATAGGCATTTCAGATATAGGTGTCGATAGGCATTTCTGATATAGGTGTTGATAGGCATTTCAGATATAGGTGTCGATAGGCATTTCAGATATAGGTGTCGATAGGCATTTCAGATATAGGTGTCGATAGGCATTTTAGATATAGGTGTCGATAGGCATTTCAGATATAGGTGCCGATAGGCATTTCAGATATAGTTGCCGATTGGCATTTAAAAATAGGTGCCGATAGGCATTTCAGATATAGAAGCCGATAGGCATTTCAAATATAGGTGCCGATAGGCATTCCAGATATGGTTGCCGATAGGCATTTCAAATATAGGTGCTGATAGGCATTTCAGATGTAGTTTCCGATAGGCATTTCAAAAATAGGTGTCGATAGGCATTTCAGATATAGGTGTCGATAGGCATTTCAGATATAGGTGTCGATAGGCATTTCAGACATAGGTGTCGATAGGCATTTCAGATATAGGTGTCGATAGGCATTTCAGATATAGGTGTCGATAGGCATTTCAGATAAAGGTGTCGATAGGCATTTCAGATATAGGTGTCGATAGGCATTTCAGATATAGGTGCCGATAGGCATTTCAGATATAGTTGCCGATTGGCATTTTAAAAATAGGTGCCGATAGGCATTTCAGATATAGAAGCCGATAGGCATTTCAAATATAGGTGCCGATAGGCATTCCAGATATGGTTGCCGATAGGCATTTCAAATATAGGTGCTGATAGGCATTTCAGATGTAGTTTCCGATAGGCACTTCAAAAATAGGTGTCGATAGGCATTTCAGATATAGGTGTCGATAGGCATTTCAGATATAGGTGTCGATAGGCATTTCAGATATAGGTGTCGATAGGCATTTCAGATATAGGTGTCGATAGGCATTTCAGATATAGGTGTCGATTGGCATTTCAGATATAGGTGTCGATAGGCATTTCAGATATAGGTGTCGATAGGCATTTCAGATATAGGTGCCGATAGGCATTTCAGATATAGTTGCCGATTGGCATTTTAAAAATAGGTGCCGATAGGCATTTCAGATATAGGTGTCGATAGGCATTTCAGATATAGGTGTCGATAGGCATTACAGATATAGGTGTCGATAGGCATTTCAGATATAGGTGTCGATAGGCATTTCAGATATAGGTGTCGATAGGCATTTTAGATATAAGTGTCGATAGGCATTTCAGATATAGGTGTCGATAGGCATTTCAGATATAGGTGTCGATAGGCATTTCAGATATAAGTGCCGATAGGCATTTCAGATATAGTTGCCGATTGGCATTTTAAAAATAGGTGCCGATAGGCATTTCAGATATAGAAGCCAATAGGCATTTCAAATATAGGTGCCGATAGGCATTCCAGATATGGTTGCCGATAGGCATTTTAAATATAGGTGCTGATAGGCATTTCAGATGTAGTTTCCGATAGGCATTTCAAAAATAGGTATCGATAGGCATTTCAGATATGGGTGTCGATAGGCATTTCAGATATAGGTGTCGATAGGCATTTCAGATATAGGTGTCGATAGGCATTTCAGATATAGGTGCCGATAGGCATTTCAGATATAGT
Source organism: Venustoraphidia nigricollis (assembly GCA_034508555.1). NCBI lineage: Eukaryota > Metazoa > Arthropoda > Insecta > Raphidioptera > Raphidiidae > Venustoraphidia > Venustoraphidia nigricollis. Next base: position 13,400 of record JAVRKA010000444.1, on the reverse strand, counting down.
TGCCGATTGTCATTTTAAAAATAGGTGCCGATAGGCATTTCAGATATAGAAGCCGATAGGCATTTCAAATATAGGTGCCGATAGGCATTCCAGATATGGTTGCCGATAGGCATTTCAAATATAGGTGCTGATAGGCATTTCAGATGTAGTTTCCGATAGGCATTTCAAAAATAGGTGTCGATAGGCATTTCAGATATAGGTGTCGATAGGCATTTCAGATATAGGTGTCAATAGGCATTTCAGATATAGGTGTCGATAGGCATTTCAGATATAGGTGTCGATAGGCATTTCAGATATAGGTGTCGATAGGCATTTCAGATATAGGTGTCGATAGGCATTTCAGATATAGGTGTCGATAGGCATTTCAGATATAGGTGTCGATAGGCATTTCAGATATAGGTGCCGATAGGCATTTCAGATATAGTTGCCGATTGGCATTTTATAAATAGGTTCCGATAGGCATTTCAGATATAGAAGCCGATAGGCATTTCAAATATAGGTGCCGATAGGCATTCCAGATATGGTTGCCGATAGGCATTTCAAATATAGGTGCTGATAGGCATTTCAGATGTAGTTTCCGATAGGCATTTCAAAAATAGGTGTCGATAGGCATTTCAGATATAGGTGTCGATAGGCATTTCAGATATAGGTGTCGATAGGCATTTCAAATATAGGTGTCGATAGGCATTTCAGATATAGGTGTCGATAGGCATTTCAGATATAGGTGTCGATAGGCATTTCAGATATAGGTGCCGATAGGCATTTCAGATATAGTTGCCGATTGGCATTTTAAAAATAGGTGCCGATAGGCATTTCAGATATAGAAGCCGATAGGCATTTCAAATATAGGTGCCGATAGGCATTCCAGATATTGTTGCCGATAGGCATTTCAAATATAGGTGCTGATAGGCATTTCAGATGTAGTTTCCGATAGGCATTTCAAAAATAGGTGTCGATAGGCATTTCAGATATAGGTGTCGATAGGCATTTCAGATATAGGTGTCGATAGGCATTTCAGATATAGGTGTCGATAGGCATTTCAGATATAGGTGTCGATAGGCATTTCAGATATAGGTGCCGATAGGCATTTCAGATATAGTCGCCGATTGGCATTTAAAAATAGGTGCCGATAGGCATTTCAGATGTAGAAGCCGATAGGCATTTCAAATATAGGTGCCGATAGGCATTCCAGATATGGTTGCCGATAGGCATTTCAAATATAGGTGCTGATAGGCATTTCAGATGTAGTTTCCGATAGGCATTTCAAAAATAGGTGTCGATAGGCATTTCAGATATAGGTGTCGATAGGCATTTCAGATATAGGTGTCGATAGGCATTTCAGATATAGGTGTCGATAGGCATTTCAGATATAGGTGTCGATAGGCATTTCAGATATAGGTGTCGATAGGCATTTCAGATATAGGTGTCGATAGGCATTTCAGATATAGGTGTCGATAGGCATTTCAGATATAGGTGTCGATAGGCATTTCAGATATAGGTGTCGATAGGCATTTCAGATATAGGTGTCGATAGGCATTTCAGATATAGGTGCCGATAGGCATTTCAGATATAGTTGCCGATTGGCATTTAAAAATAGGTGCCGATAGGCATTTCAGATATAGAAGCCGATAGGCATTTCAAATATAGGTGCCGATAGGCATTCCAGATATGGTTGCCGATAGGCATTTCAAATATAGGTGCTGATAGGCATTTCAAATGTAGTTTCCGATAGGAATTTCAAAAATAGGTGTCGATAGGCATTTCAGATATAGGTGTCGATAGGCATTTCAGATATAGGTGTCGATAGGCATTTCAGATATAGGTGTCGATAGGCATTTCAGATATAGGTGTCGATAGGCATTTCAGATATAGGTGTCGATAGGCATTTCAGATATAGGTGTCGATAGGCATTTCAGATATAGGTGTCGATAGGCATTTCAGATGTAGGTGCCGATAGGCATTTCAGATATAGTTGCCGATTGGCATTTTAAAAATAGGTGCCGATAGGCATTTCAGATATAGAAGCCGATAGGCATTTCAAATATAGGTGCCGATAGGCATTCCAGATATGGTTGCCGATAGGCATTTCAAATATAGGTGCTGATAGGCATTTCAGATGTAGTTTCCGATAGGCACTTCAAAAATAGGTGTCGACAGGCATTTCAGATATAGGTGTCGATAGGCATTTCAGATATAGGTGTCGATAGGCATTTCAGATATAGGTGTCGATAGGCATTTCAGATATAGGTATCGATAGGCATTTCAGATATAGCTGTCGATAGGCATTTCAGATATAGGTGTCGATAGGCATTTCAGATATAGGTGTCGATAGGCATTTCAGATATAGGTGCCGATAGGCATTTCAGATATAGTTGCCGATTGGCATTTTTAAAATAGGTGCCGATAGGCATTTCAGATATAGAAGACGATAGGCATTTCAAATATAGGTGCCGATAGGCATTCCAGATATGGTTGCCGATAGGCATTTCAAATATAGGTGCTGATAGGCATTTCAGATGTAGTTTCCGATAGGCATTTCAAAAATAGGTGTCGATAGGCATTTCAGATATAGGTGTCGATAGGCATTTCTGATATAGGTGTCGGTAGGCATTACAGATATAGGTGTCGATAGGCATTTCAGATATAGGTGTCGATAGGCATTTCAGATATAGGTGTCGATAGGCATTTCAGATATAGGTGTCGATAGGCATTTCAGATATAAGTGTCGATAGGCATTTCAGATATAGGTGTCGATAGGCATTTCAGATATAAGTGCCGATAGGCATTTCAGATATAGTTGCCGATTGGCATTTTAAAAATAGGTGCCGATAGGCATTTCAGATATAGAAGCCGATAGGCATTTCAAATATAGGTGCCGATAGGCATCCAGATATGGTTGCCGATAGGCATTTGAAATATAGGTGCTGATAGGCATTTCAGATGTAGTTTCCGATAGGCATTTCAAAAATAGGTGTCGATAGGCATTTCAGATATAGGTGTCGATAGGCATTTCAGATATAGGTGTCGATAGGCATTTCAGATATAGGTGTCGATAGGCATTTCATATATAGGTGCCGATAGGCATTTCAGATATAGTTGCCGATTGGCATTTTAAAAATAGGTGCCGATAGGCATTTCAGATATAGAAGCCGATAGGCATTTCAAATATAGGTGCCGATAGGCATTCCAGATATGGTTGCCGATAGGCATTTCAAATATAGGTGCTGATAGGCATTTCAGATGTAGTTTCCGATAGGCATTTCAAAAATAGGTGTCAATAGGCATTTCAGATATAGGTGTCGATAGGCATTTCAGATATAGGTGTCGATAGGCATTACAGATATAAGTGTCGATAGGCATTTCAGATATAGGTGTCGATAGGCATTTCAGATATAGGTGTCGATAGGCATTTCAGATATAGGTGTCGATAGGCATTTCAGATATAGGTTTTGATAGGCATTTCAGATATAGGTGTCGATAGGCATTTCAGATATAAGTGCCGATAGGCATTTCAGATATAGTTTAGATTGGCATTTTAAAAATAGGTGCCGATAGGCATTTCAGATATAGAAGCCGATAGGCATTTCAAATGTAGGTGCCGATAGGCATTCCAGATATGGTTGCCGATAGGCATTTGAAATATAGGTGCTGATAGGCATTTCAGATGTAGTTTCCGATAGGCATTTCAAAAATAGGTGTCGATAGGCATTTCAGATATAGGTGTCGATAGGCATTTCAGATATAGGTGTCGATAGGCATTTCAGATATAGGTGCCGATAGGCATTTCAGATATAGTTGCCGATTGTCATTTTAAAAATAGGTGCCGATAGGCATTTCAGATATAGAAGCCGATAGGCATTTCAAATATAGGTGCCGATAGGCATTCCAGATATGGTTGCCGATAGGCATTTCAAATATAGGTGCTGATAGGCATTTCAGATGTAGTTTCCGATAGGCATTTCAAAAATAGGTGTCGATAGGCATTTCAGATATAGGTGTCGATAGGCATTTCAGATATAGGTGTCAATAGGCATTTCAGATATAGGTGTCGATAGGCATTTCAGATATAGGTGTCGATAGGCATTTCAGATATAGGTGTCGATAGGCATTTCAGATATAGGTGTCGATAGGCATTTCAGATATAGGTGTCGATAGGCATTTCAGATATAGGTGTCGATAGGCATTTCAGATATAGGTGCCGATAGGCATTTCAGATATAGTTGCCGATTGGCATTTTAAAAATAGGTTCCGATAGGCATTTCAGATATAGAAGCCGATAGGCATTTCAAATATAGGTGCCGATAGGCATTCCAGATATGGTTGCCGATAGGCATTTCAAATATAGGTGCTGATAGGCATTTCAGATGTAGTTTCCGATAGGCATTTCAAAAATAGGTGTCGATAGGCATTTCAGATATAGGTGTCGATAGGCATTTCAGATATAGGTGTCGATAGGCATTTCAAATATAGGTGTCGATAGGCATTTCAGATATAGGTGTCGATAGGCATTTCAGATATAGGTGTCGATAGGCATTTCAGATATAGGTGTCGATAGGCATTTCAGATATAGGTGTCGATAGGCATTTCAGATGTAGGTGCCGATAGGCATTTCAGATATAGTTGCCGATTGGCATTTTAAAAATAGGTGCCGATAGGCATTTCAGATATAGAAGCCGATAGGCATTTCAAATATAGGTGCCGATAGGCATTCCAGATATGGTTGCCGATAGGCATTTCAAATATAGGTGCTGATAGGCATTTCAGATGTAGTTTCCGATAGGCACTTCAAAAATAGGTGTCGACAGGCATTTCAGATATAGGTGTCGATAGGCATTTCAGATATAGGTGTCGATAGGCATTTCAGATATAGGTGTCGATAGGCATTTCAGATATAGGTATCGATAGGCATTTCAGATATAGCTGTCGATAGGCATTTCAGATATAGGTGTCGATAGGCATTTCAGATATAGGTGTCGATAGGCATTTCAGATATAGGTGCCGATAGGCATTTCAGATATAGTTGCCGATTGGCATTTTTAAAATAGGTGCCGATAGGCATTTCAGATATAGAAGCCGATAGGCATTTCAAATATAGGTGCCGATAGGCATTCCAGATATGGTTGCCGATAGGCATTTCAAATATAGGTGCTGATAGGCATTTCAGATGTAGTTTCCGATAGGCATTTCAAAAATAGGTGTCGATAGGCATTTCAGATATAGGTGTCCATAGGCATTTCAGATATAGGTGTCGGTAGGCATTACAGATATAGGTGTCGATAGGCATTTCAGATATAGGTGTCGATAGGCATTTCAGATATAGGTGTCGATAGGCATTTCAGATATAGGTGTCGATAGGCATTTCAGATATAAGTGTCGATAGGCATTTCAGATATAGGTGTCGATAGGCATTTCAGATATAAGTGCCGATAGGCATTTCAGATATAGTTGCCGATTGGCATTTTAAAAATAGGTGCCGATAGGCATTTCAGATATAGAAGCCGATAGGCATTTCAAATATAGGTGCCGATAGGCATCCAGATATGGTTGCCGATAGGCATTTGAAATATAGGTGCTGATAGGCATTTCAGATGTAGTTTCCGATAGGCATTTCAAAAATAGGTGTCGATAGGCATTTCAGATATAGGTGTCGATAGGCATTTCAGATATAGGTGTCGATAGGCATTATAGATATAGGTGTCGATAGGCATTTCATATATAGGTGCCGATAGGCATTTCAGATATAGTTGCCGATTGGCATTTTAAAAATAGGTGCCGATAGGCATTTCAGATATAGAAGCCGATAGGCATTTCAAATATAGGTGCCGATAGGCATTCCAGATATGGTTGCCGATAGGCATTTCAAATATAGGTGCTGATAGGCATTTCAGATGTAGTTTCCGATAGGCATTTCAAAAATAGGTGTCAATAGGCATTTCAGATATAGGTGTCGATAGGCATTTCAGATATAGGTGTCGATAGGCATTACAGATATAAGTGTCGATAGGCATTTCAGATATAGGTGTCGATAGGCATTTCAGATATAGGTGTCGATAGGCATTTCAGATATAGGTGTCGATAGGCATTTCAGATATAGGTTTTGATAGGCATTTCAGATATAGGTGTCGATAGGCATTTCAGATATAAGTGCCGATAGGCATTTCAGATATAGTTTAGATTGGCATTTTAAAAATAGGTGCCGATAGGCATTTCAGATATAGAAGCCGATAGGCATTTCAAATATAGGTGCCGATAGGCATTCCAGATATGGTTGCCGATAGGCATTTCAAATATAGGTGCTGATAGGCATTTCAGATGTAGTTTCCGATAGGCATTTCAAAAATAGGTGTCGATAGGCATTTCAGATATAGGTGTCGATAGGCATTTCAGATATAGGTGTCAATAGGCATTTCAGATATAGGTGTCGATAGGCATTTCAGATATAGGTGTCGATAGGCATTTCAGATATAGGTGTCGATAGGCATTTCAGATATAGGTGTCGATAGGCATTTCAGATATAGGTGTCGATAGGCATTTCAGATATAGGTGTCGATAGGCATTTCAGATATAGGTGCCGATAGGCATTTCAGATATAGTTGCCGATTGGCATTTTGAAAATAGGTTCCGATAGGCATTTCAGATATAGAAGCCGATAGGCATTTCAAATATAGGTGCCGATAGGCATTCCAGATATGGTTGCCGATAGGAATTTCAAATATAGGTGCTGATAGGCATTTCAGATGTAGTTTCCGATAGGCATTTCAAAAATAGGTGTCGATAGGCATTTCAGATATAGGTGTCGATAGGCATTTCAGATATAGGTGTCGATAGGCATTTCAAATATAGGTGTCGATAGGCATTTCAGATATAGGTGTCGATAGGCATTTCAGATATGGGTGTCGATAGGCATTTCAGATATAGGTGCCGATAGGCATTTCAGATATAGTTGCCGATTGGCATTTTAAAAATAGGTGCCGATAGGCATTTCAGATATAGAAGCCGATAGGCATTTCAAATATAGGTGCCGATAGGCATTCCAGATATTGTTGCCGATAGGCATTTCAAATATAGGTGCTGATAGGCATTTCAGATGTAGTTTCCGATAGGCATTTCAAAAATAGGTGTCGATAGGCATTTCAGATATAGGTGTCGATAGGCATTTCAGATATAGGTGTCGATAGGCATTTCAGATATAGGTGTCGATAGGCATTTCAGATATAGGTGTCGATAGGCATTTCAGATATAGGTGCCGATAGGCATTTCAGATATAGTCGCCGATTGGCATTTAAAAATAGGTGCCGATAGGCATTTCAGATGTAGAAGCCGATAGGCATTTCAAATATAGGTGCCGATAGGCATTCCAGATATGGTTGCCGATAGGCATTTCAAATATAGGTGCTGATAGGCATTTCAGATGTAGTTTCCGATAGGCATTTCAAAAATAGGTGTCGATAGGCATTTCAGATATAGGTGTCGATAGGCATTTCAGATATAGGTGTCGATAGGCATTTCAGATATAGGTGTCGATAGGCATTTCAGATATAGGTGTCGATAGGCATTTCAGATATAGGTGTCGATAGGCATTTCAGATATAGGTGTCGATAGGCATTTCAGATATAGGTGTCGATAGGCATTTCAGATATAGGTGTCGATAGGCATTTCAGATATAGGTGTCGATAGGCATTTCAGATATAGGTGTCGATAGGCATTTCAGATATAGGTGCCGATAGGCATTTCAGATATAGTTGCCGATTGGCATTTAAAAATAGGTGCCGATAGGCATTTCAGATATAGCAGCCGATAGGCATTTCAAATATAGGTGCCGATAGGCATTCCAGATATGATTGCCGATAGGCATTTCAAATATAGGTGCTGATAGGCATTTCAGATGTAGTTTCCGATAGGAATTTCAAAAATAGGTGTCGATAGACATTTCAGATATAGGTGTCGATAGGCATTTCAGATATAGGTGTCGATAGGCAATTCAGATATAGGTGTCGATAGGCATTTCAGATATAGGTGTCGATAGGCATTTCAGATATAGGTGTCGATAGGCATTTCAGATATAGGTGTCGATAGGCATTTCAGATATAGGTGTCGATAGGCATTTCAGATATAGGTGCCGATAGGCATTTCAGATATAGTTGCCGATTGGCATTTTAAAAATAGGTGCCGATAGGCATTTCAGATATAGAAGCCGATAGGCATTTCAAATATAGGTGCCGATAGGCATTCCAGATATGGTTGCCGATAGGCATTTCAAATATAGGTGCTGATAGGCATTTCAGATGTAGTTTCCGATAGGCACTTCAAAAATAGGTGTCGACAGGCATTTCAGATATAGGTGTCGATAGGCATTTCAGATATAGGTGTCGATAGGCATTTCAGATATAGGTGTCGATAGGCATTTCAGATATAGGTATCGATAGGCATTTCAGATATAGCTGTCGATAGGCATTTCAGATATAGGTGTCGATAGGCATTTCAGATATAGGTGTCGATAGGCATTTCAGATATAGGTGCCGATAGGCATTTCAGATATAGTTGCCGATTGGCATTTTTAAAATAGGTGCCGATAGGCATTTCAGATACTGAACCCGATAGGCATTTCAAATATAGGTGCCGATAGGCATTCCAGATATGGTTGCCGATAGGCATTTCAAATATAGGTGCTGATAGGCATTTCAGATGTAGTTTCCGATAGGCATTTCAAAAATAGGTGTCGATAGGCATTTCAGATATAGGTGTCGATAGGCATTTCAGATATAGGTGTCGGTAGGCATTACAGATATAGGTGTCGATAGGCATTTCAGATATAGGTGTCGATAGGCATTTCAGATATAGGTGTCGATAGGCATTTCAGATATAGGTGTCGATAGGCATTTCAGATATAAGTGTCGATAGGCATTTCAGATATAGGTGTCGATAGGCATTTCAGATATAAGTGCCGATAGGCATTTCAGATATAGTTGCCGATTGGCATTTTAAAAATAGGTGCCGATAGGCATTTCAGATATAGAAGCCGATAGGCATTTCAAATATAGGTGCCGATAGGCATCCAGATATGGTTGCCGATAGGCATTTGAAATATAGGTGCTGATAGGCATTTCAGATGTAGTTTCCGATAGGCATTTCAAAAATAGGTGTCGATAGGCATTTCAGATATAGGTGTCGATAGGCATTTCAGATATAGGTGTCGATAGGCATTTCAGATATAGGTGTCGATAGGCATTTCATATATAGGTGCCGATAGGCATTTCAGATATAGTTGCCGATTGGCATTTTAAAAATAGGTGCCGATAGGCATTTCAGATATAGAAGCCGATAGGCATTTCAAATATAGGTGCCGATAGGCATTCCAGATATGGTTGCCGATAGGCATTTCAAATATAGGTGCTGATAGGCATTTCAGATGTAGTTTCCGATAGGCATTTCAAAAATAGGTGTCAATAGGCATTTCAGATATAGGTGTCGATAGGCATTTCAGATATAGGTGTCGATAGGCATTACAGATATAGGTGTCGATAGGCATTTCAGATATAGGTGTCGATAGGCATTTCAGATATAGGTGTCGATAGGCATTTCAGATATAGGTGTCGATAGGCATTTCAGATATAAGTTTTGATAGGCATTTCAGATATAGGTGTCGATAGGCATTTCAGATATAAGTGCCGATAGGCATTTCAAAAATAGGTGTCGATAGGCATTTCAGATATAGGTGTCGATAGGCATTTCAGATATAGGTGTCGATAGGCATTTCAGATATAGGTGTCGATAGGCATTTCAGATATAGGTGCCGATAGGCATTTCAGATATAGGTGTCGATAGGCATTTCAGATATAGGTGTCGATAGGCATTTCAGATATAGGTGTCGATAGGCATTTCAGATATAGGTGCCGATAGGCATTTCAGATATAGTTGCCGATTGGCATTTTAAAAATAGGTGCCTATAGGCATTTCAGATATAGAAGCCGATAGGCATTTCAAATATAGGTGCCGATAGGCATTCCAGATATGGTTGCCGATAGGCATTTCAAATATAGGTGCTGATAGGCATTTCAGATGTAGTTTCCGATAGGCATTTCAAAAATAGGTGTCGATAGGCATTTCAGATATAGGTGTCGATAGGCATTTCAGATATAGGTGTCAATAAACATTTCAGATATAGGTGTCGATAGGCATTTCAGATATAGGTGTCGATAGGCATTTCAGATATAGGTGTCGATAGGCATTTGAGATATAGGTGTCGATAGGCATTTCAGATATAGGTGTCGATAGGCATTTCAGATATAGGTGTCGATAGGCATTTCAGATATAGGTGCCGATAGGCATTTCAGATATAGTTGCCGATTGGCATTTTAAAAATAGGTGCCGATAGGCATTTCAGATATAGAAGCCGATAGGCATTTCAAATATAGGTGCCGATAGGCATTCCAGATATGGTTGCCGATAGGCATTTCAAATATAGGTGCTGATAGGCATTTCAGATGTAGTTTCCGATAGGCATTTCAAAAATAGGTGTCGATAGGCATTTCAGATATAGGTGTCGATAGGCATTTCAGATATAGGTGTCAATAGGCATTTCAGATATAGGTGTCGATTGGCATTTCAGATATAGGTGTCGATAGGCATTTCAGATATAGGTGTCGATAGGCATTTCAGATATAGGTGTCGATAGGCATTTCAGATATAGGTGTCGATAGGCATTTCAGATATAGGTGCCGATAGGCATTTCAGATATAGTTGCCGATTGGCATTTTAAAAATAGGTGCCTATAGGCATTTCAGATATAGAAGCCGATAGGCATTTCAAATATAGGTGCCGATAGGCATTTCAGATATAGGTGTCGATAGGCATTTCAGATATAGGTGCCGATAGGCATTTCAGATATAGTTGCCGATTGGCATTTTAAAAATAGGTGCCGATAGGCATTTCAGATGTAGTTTCCGATAGGCATTTCAAAAATAGGTGTCGATAGGCATTTCAGATATAGGTGTCGATAGGCATTTCAGATATAGGTGTCGATAGGCATTCCAGATATGTTTGCCGATAGGCATTTCAAATATAGGTGCTGATAGGCATTTCAGATGTAGTTTCCGATAGGCATTTCAAAAATAGGTGTCGATAGGCATTTCAGATATAGGTGTCGATAGGCATTTCAGATATAGGTGTCGATAGGCATTTCAGATATAGGTGTCGATTGGCATTTCAGATATAGGTGTCGATAGGCATTTCAGATATAGGTGTCGATAGGCATTTCAGATATAGGTGCCGATAGGCATTTCAGATATAGGTGTCGATAGGCATTTCAGATATAGGTGCCGATAGGCATTTCAGATATAGTTGCCGATTGGCATTTTAAAAATAGGTGCCGATAGGCATTTCAGATATAGAAGCCGATAGGCATTTCAAATATAGGTGCCGATAGGCATTCCAGATATAGGTGTCGATAGGCATTTCAGATATAGGTGCCGATAGGCATTCCAGATATGTTTGCCGATAGGCATTTCAAATATAGGTGCTGATAGGCATTTCAGATGTAGTTTCCGATAGGCATTTCAAAAATAGGTGTCGATAGGCATTTCAGATATAGGTGTCGATAGGCATTTCAGATATAGGTGTCGATAGGCATTTCAGATATAGGTGTCGATAGGAATTTCAGATATAGGTGTCGATAGGCATTTCAGATATAGGTGTCGATAGGCATTTCAGATATAGGTGCCGATAGGCATTTCAGATATAGTTGCCGATTGGCATTTTAAAAATAGGTGCCGATAGGCATTTCAGATATAGAAGCCGATAGGCATTTCAAATATAGGTGCCGATAGGCATTCCAGATATGGTTGCCGATAGGCATTTCAAATATAGGTGCTGATAGGCATTTCAGATGTAGTTTCCAATAGGCATTTCAAAAATAGGTGTCGATAGGCATTTCACATATAGGTGTCGATAGGCATTTCAGATATAGGTGTCAATAGGCATTTCAGATATAGGTGTCGATAGGCATTTCAGATATAGGTGTCGATAGGCATTTCAGATATAGGTGTCGATAGGCATTTCAGATATAGGTGTCGATAGGCATTTCAGATATAGGTGTCGATAGGCATTTCAGATATAGGTGCCGATAGGCATTTCAGATATAGTTGCCGATTGGCATTTTAAAAATAGGTGCCTATAGGCATTTCAGATATAGAAGCCGATAGGCATTTCAAATATAGGTGCCGATAGGCATTCCAGATATGGTTGCCGATAGGCATTTCAAATATAGGTGCTGATAGGCATTTCAGATCTAGTTTCCGATAGGCATTTCAAAAATAGGTGTCGATAGGCATTTCAGATATAGGTGTCGATAGGCATTTCAGATATAGGTGTCGATAGGCATTTCAGATATAGGTGTCGATAGGCATTTCAGATATAGGTGTCGATAGGCATTTCAGATATAGGTGTCGATAGGCATTTCAGATATAGGTGCCGATAGGCATTTCAGATATAGTTGCCGATTGGCATTTTAAAAATAGGTGCCGATAGGCATTTCAGATATAGAAGTCGATAGGCATTTCAAATATAGGTGCCGATAGGCATTCCAGATATGGTTGCCGATAGGCATTTCAAATATAGGTGCTGATAGGCATTTCAGATGTAGTTTCCGATAGGCATTTCAAAAATAGGTGTCGATAGGCATTTCAGATATAGGTGTCGATAGGCATTTCAGATATAGGTGTCGATAGGCATTTCAGATATAGGTGTCGATAGGCATTTCAGATATAGGTGTCGATAGGTATTTTAGATATAGGTGTCGATAGGCATTTCAGATATAGGTGTCGATAAGCATTTCAGATATAGGTGCCGATAGGCATTTCAGATATAGTTGCCGATTGGCATTTTAAAAATAGGTGCCGATAGGCATTTCAGATATAGAAGCCGATAGGCATTTCAAATATAGGTGCCGATAGGCATTCCAGATATGGTTGCCGATATGCATTTCAAATACAGGTGCTGATAGGCATTTCAGATGTAGTTTCCGATAGGCATTTCAAAAATAGGTGTCGATAGGCATTTCAGATATAGGTGTCGATAGGCATTTCAGATATAAGTGTCGATAGGCATTTCAGATATAGGTGTCGATAGGCATTTCAGATATAGGTGTCGATAGGCATTTCAGATATAGGTGTCGATAGGCATTTCAGATATAGGTGTCGATAGGCATTTCAGATATAGGTGTCGATAGGCATTTCAGATATAGGTGTCGATAGGCATTTCAGATATAGGTGCCGATAGGCATTTCAGATATAGTTGCCGATTGGCATTTAAAAATAGGTGCCGATAGGCATTTCAGATATAGAAGCCGATAGGCATTTCAAATATATGTGGCGATAGGCATTCCAGATATGGTTGCCGATAGG